>WNWK01004774.1:0-132761 GCA_009830355.1 Cherax destructor
CAACCCTCCACACACTGCATGTACACTGGTGCTACCAACCCTCCACACACTGCATGTACACTGGGGCTAACAACCCTCACACACTGCATGTACACTGGTGCTACCAACCCTCCACACACTGCTTGTACACTGGTGCTACCAACCCTCCACACACTGCATGTACACGGTGCTACCAACCCTCCACACACTGCATGTACACTGGTGCTACCAATCCTCCACACACTGCATGTACACTGGTGCTACTAACCTCCACACACTGCATATACACTGGTGCTACCAACCCTCCACACACTGCATGTACACTGGTGCTACAAACCCTCCACACACTGATGTACACTGGTGCTACCAACCCTCTACACACTGCATGTTCGCTGGTGCTACCAACCCTCCACACTGCATGTACACTGGTGCTACCAACCCTCCACACACTGCATGTACACTGGTGCTACCAACCCTCTACACACTGCATGTACACTGGTGCTACCAACCCTCCACACACTGCATGTACACTGGTGCTACCAACCCTCTATACACTGCATGTACACTGGTGCTACGAACCCTCCACACACTGCATGTTCACTGGTGCTACCAACCCTCCACACACTGCATGTACACTGGTGCTACGAACCCTCCACACACTGCATGTTCACTGGTGCTACCAACCCTCCACACACTGCATGTACACTGGTGCTACCAACCCTCCACACACTGCATGTACACTGGTGCTACCAACCCTCCACACACTGCATGTTCACTGGTGCTACCAACCCTCCACACACTGCATGTACACTGGTGCTACCAACCCTCCACACACTGCATGTACACTGGTGCTACCAACCCTCCACACACTGCATGTACACTGGTGCTACCAACCCTCCACACACTGCATGTACACTGGTGCTACCAACCCTCCACACACTGCATGTACACTGTTGCTACCAACCCTCCACACACTGCATGTACACTGGTGCTACCAACCCTCCACACACTGCATGTTCACTGGTGCTACCAACCCTCCACACACTGCATGTACACTGGTGCTACCAACCCTCCACACACTGCATGTACACTGGTGCTACCAACCCTCCACACACTGCATGTACACTGGTGCTACCAACCCTCCACACACTGCATGTACACTGGTGCTACCAACCCTCCACACACTGCATGTACACTGGTGCTACCAACCCTCCACACACTGCATGTACACTGGTGCTACCAACCCTCCATACACTGCATGTACACTGGTGCTACCAACCCTCCACACACTGCATGTACACTGGTGCTACCAACCCTCCACACACTGCAGGTACACTGGTGCTACCAACCCTCCACACACTGCATGTACACTGGTGTTACCAACCCTCCACACACTGTATGTACACTGTATCATGACGTAACCGTTGTCTGGGCTGGGAGCTTAATTAAAAATGATCATCACCATCATTTATTGCAATCATGATCTTAATCATCATTATAATCATCATCATCGTCATCATAATCATCGTCATCATAATCATCATCATTTTCCTTGTTTTTCTCCTTGTCCGTTTTCTTCCTCCTCATCCTCCGTTCCTCCCTTCAATCTCCCTCACTTCCCTCTCTCTCAGGTTACCGCATGTGTGAGAGGTGCGGCAGGGTTACCGCACCTCCCTGGCAGTGGGCGGGGATGTGCCCGACACGCAATGGGTCATGGTACTCAATACCCGAGTAATGGAAGTTCTGCTTTTTTTTGACACATCTGGCCCAGTGACGTTAATATTTCATGTTTTGACCTATGGCAGCCGTGGCAAAGGTGAGAACACAGTCTCCAGCTCCTGAATCCTCGGTGAGGTGCACGAGGTTCTGGGGTCATCTTTTCAGAGTGCTTACTCCTTTGTCATCTCTTCTATGCATGAAATAATTACAAAAAAGCTACCATTCCTGACTCAGTCCCTCAGGCTGAGGGACTGACCACCTCAAATACTTTTTCTCCAAGGTTGATAGACTGATTACATAATCTTCATTTCACTACTGCACCCGCTGCCTCTGTATTAGACTGAAGAAGCCAACTGTGCAAGTGAAACGTTGCAGCAATAAAGATACGCAACTGTTGCACATGTGTCTTAATCTTCAGCAAAAGTCAGGAAACAATTCACCAAACTGGGATCTGCGAAGTGCTTGTGAATGTTGCGGTGTTACCCACAGAGGTCACTTGTGAATGTTGCGGTGTTACCCACAGAGGTCACTTGTGAATGTTGCGGTGTTACCCACAGAGGTCACTTGTGAATGTTGCGGTGTTACCCACAGAGGTCACTTGTGAATGTTGTGGTGTTACCCACAGAGGTCACTTGTGAATGTTGTGGTGTTACCCACAGAGGTCACTTGTGAATGTTGTGGTGTTACCCACAGAGGTCACTTGTGAATGTTGTGGTGTTACCCACAGAGGTCACTTGTGAATGTTGTGGTGTTACCCACAGAGGTCACTTGTGAATGTTGTGGTGTTACCCACAGAGGTCACTTGTGTATGTTGTGGTGTTACCCACAGAGGTCACTTGTGAATGTTGTGGTGTTACCCACAGAGGTCACTTGTGAATGTTGTGGTGTTACCCACAGAGGTCACTTGTGTATGTTGTGGTGTTACCCACAGAGGTCACTTGTGAATGTTGTGGTGTTACCCACAGAGGTCACTTGTGAATGTTGTGGTGTTACCCACAGAGGTCACTTGTGTATGTTGTGGTGTTACCCACAGAGGTCACTTGTGAATGTTGTGGTGTTACCCACAGAGGTCACTTGTGAATGTTGTGGTGTTACCCACAGAGGTCACTTGTGTATGTTGTGGTGTTACCCACAGAGGTCACTTGTGAATGTTGTGGTGTTACCCACAGAGGTCACTTGTGAATGTTGTGGTGTTACCCACAGAGGTCACTTGTGTATGTTGTGGTGTTACCCACAGAGGTCACTTGTGAATGTTGTGGTGTTACCCACAGAGGTCACTTGTGAATGTTGTGGTGTTACCCACAGAGGTCACTTGTGTATGTTGTGGTGTTACCCACAGAGGTCACTTGTGTATGTTGCGGTGTTACCCACAGAGGTCACTTGTGTATGTTGTGGTGTTACCCACAGAGGTCACTTGTGAATGTTGTGGTGTTACCCACAGAGGTCACTTGTGTATGTTGTGGTGTTACCCACAGAGGTCACTTGTGAATGTTGTGGTGTTACCCACAGAGGTCACTTGTGAATGTTGTGGTGTTACCCAAAGAGGTCACTTGTGTATGTTGTGGTGTTACCCACAGAGGTCACTTGTGAATGTTGTGGTGTTACCCACAGAGGTCACTTGTGAATGTTGTGGTGTTACCCACAGAGGTCACTTGTGTATGTTGTGGTGTTACCCACAGAGGTCACTTGTGAATGTTGTGGTGTTACCCACAGAGGTCACTTGTGTATGTTGTGGTGTTACCCACAGAGGTCACTTGTGTATGTTGTGGTGTTACCCACAGAGGTCACTTGTGAATGTTGTGGTGTTACCCACAGAGGTCACTTGTGAATGTTGTGGTGTTACCCACAGAGGTCACTTGTGAATGTTGTGGTGTTACCCACAGAGGTCACTTGGGTACCGTTCAGGACATATATTAATGGAAACGTTTCGCCACTAGTGGCTTTATCAGGACTGATGAAGCCAACCGTGGCGAAACGTGCAGAACCGTACATAAGTGTTCTTCTCCTCAAGACTGGCTCCTTCAGCCAAGCCTCAGCGGGACCAACCAGATATATTTAGAAATCCACACAACCCGCCACAGTTAATTAAGCCAGTCATCCTCTTCCAAGAAAGGATCTTAAGGAATGGCAAGACAGTCTGATTTCTGGGTTGTCGTACCGTAATAAAGCGCTGGAACCGGTTCTCTACGAACAACAAGGAACTAGCGAAGTCGCAGTCGTAAGGTGTATACTGCAATCCTCCCCCGTGGTGTACTTAGGGAGAGGACAGGAGACTCAGTAGTCCAGGAATCTGGCGGAAGATATAAGCTGGGGACCTGTGCATTGTGTTCACGTGTGAAGGTTGTGGTAACTGCAAGGAAAAAATGTGTTGCAACATTATCCCAGGTGAGGTGTGCATCTGTTCCAGCTGTTGTAACAGTCCCCAGGTGAGGTGTGCAGCTACTCCAGCTGTTGCAACAGTCCCCAGGCGAAGTGTGTAGCTGCTCCAGCTGTTGCAACAGTCCCCAGGTGAGGTGTGCAGCTCCTCTAGCTGTTGCAACAGTCCCCAGGTGAGGTGTGCAGCTACTCCAGCTGTTGCAACAGTACACAGGTGAGGTGTGCAGCTGCTCCAGCTGTTGCCTCATCTCCAGCTGACAGACTAACTATAGAAAACAAAAATTCAACACGATGACTTGACTCAAATATAAAACATTAATTTATGGAGTAGATCAAGTTTTGCCAGTTTGTGAAAGTTCATGACAGCTCATGACAGTTCATGACAGGTCATGACAGTTCATGACAGTTCATGACACCTCATGACAGTTCGTGACAGTAATGACAGTTCATGACAGTTCATGACATTTCATGACAGTTCATGACAGTTTATGACAGTTCATGATAGTTCATGACAGTTTATGACAGTTCATGGTAGTTCATGACAGTTTATGACAGTTCATGACAGTTCATGACAGTTTATGACAGTTCATGACAGTTCATGACAGCTCATGACAGCTCATGACAACTCATGACAGTTCGTGACAAGTAATGCCAGTTCATGACAGTTCATGACATTTCATGACAGTTCATGACAGTTCATGACAGTTCATGCCTCGTGTCTCGTCACTGATAAAGTGTTGCCACTGAGGCAACAAAACTGAACCCTGAAATAACAAATTCACAAAATCGTGAGAGCAGAAAATTGTGTAAGGTGAACTGGCAGCTGGTTTGGTTCCCGTGGTACTGGCAGCTGGTTCGGTTCCCGTGGTTCTGGCAGTTGGTTCGGTTCCCGTAGTACTGACAGCTGGTTCGTCCCCGTTGTACTGGCAGCTGGTTCGGTTCCCGTGGTTCTGGCAGTTGGTTCGGTTCCCGAAGTACTGGCAGCTGGTTCAGTCCCTGTTGTACTGGCAGCTGGTTCGGTTCCCGTGGTTCTGGCAGTTGGTTCGGTTCCCGTGGTTCTGGCAGTTGGTTCTGTTCCTGTAGTACTGGCAGCTGGTTCAGTCCCCGTTGTACTGGCAGCTGGTTCGGTTCCCGTGGTTCTGGCAGTTGGTTCGGTTCCCGTGGTTCTGGCAGTTGGTTCGGTTCATGTAGTACTGGCAGCTGGTTCAGTCCCCGTTGTACTGGCAGCTGGTTCGGTTCCCGTGGTTCTGTCAGTTGGTTCGGTTCCCGTGGTTCTGGCAGTTGGTTCGTTTCCCGTGGTTCTGACAGTTGGTTCGGTTCCCGTAGTACTGGCAGCTGGTTCAGTCCATGTGGTACTGACAGCTGGTTCGGTTCCCGTGGTTCTGGCAGTTGGTTCGGTTCCTGTGGTTCTGGCAGTTGGTTCGGTTCCCGTAGTTCTGGCAGTTGGTTCGGTTCCTGTAGTACTGGCAGCTGGTTCAGTCCCCGTGGCACTGGCAGGATAGAGGATACTCTAATTAGAGGTCGTGAAGAACCGCTTTGAGCTTTGTCTGGATGGCTGGTTAACTGGGTTTCAAGCCTATCGACTACACTAGAGTCATTAAAACTATATACACGGTAAACTTTTCGCCACCAGACAGGAATAATTTAATCCCTAAAATAGGGATTAAGGTAAACTCTCGGTATATATACACTGAGACTCGCACCTTTCTGTGTATATATCCCAGGAAGGTTTTTCTTAAATGAATATTTTTCTTTTCCAAATTCATCAACACTTAAGACGCAAATATCAACTGTCATGTTATTTTTTTTTATTCTAGTATTTACGAGCTTAGGTTAACGTGGTTAAGTTGAAACTCATGTAACATATGTTGAAACTCATGCAACATACGTCTAAACGCATGCAACATATGTGGAAACTCATGCAACATACGTTGAAACTCATGCAACATATGTTGAAACTCATGCAACATACGTCTAAACTCATGCAACATATGTAGAAACTCATGCAACATACGTTGAAACTCATGTAACATACGTTGAAACTCATGCAACATATGTTTAAACTCATACAACATATGTGGAAACTCATGCAACATACGTAAAACACATGTAACATACGTGGAAACTCATGCAACATACGTATAAACTCATGCAACATATGTAAAAACTCATGCAACGTACGTTGAAACTCATGCAACATACGTTGAAACTCTTGCAACATATGTTTAAACTCATACAACATATGTGGAAACTCATGCAACATACGTAAAACACATGTAACATACGTGGAAACTCATGCAACATACGTATAAACTCATGCAACATATGTAAAAACTCATGCAACGTACGTTGAAACTCATGCAACATACCTTGAAACTCTTGCAACATATGTGGAAACTCATGCAACATATGTGGAAACTCATGCAACATATGTGGAAACTCATGCAACATATGTGGAAATTCATGCAACATACGTAAAACACATGTAACATTCATGGAAACTCAAGCAACACACGTAAAATACATGTAAGATACGTAGAAACTCATGCAACATATGTGGAAACTCAAGCAGCACACGTTAAACACATGTAACATACTTGGAAACTCATGCAACAAATGTGAAAACTCATGCAACATACTTGGAAACTCATGCAACATATGTGGAAACTCAAGCACACACGTAAAACACATGTAAAATAGTGGAAACTCATGTAACATATGTGGAAACTCAAGCAACACACGTAAAACACTTGTAACATACGTGGAAATTCATGCAAAATATGTGGAAACTCATGCAACATATGTGGAAACTCAAGCAAAACACGTTAAACACATGTAACATACGTGGAAACTCATGCAACATATGTGGAAGCTCATGCAACATATGTAGAAACTCAAGCAACACACGTTAAACACATGCAACATACGTAGAAACTCAAGCAACACTCACACACACATAAGCGTGAAGATACAAGGCCTACGAGGCCAATAGTCAGTAATGCCGATCTATGTAGTCCAAGAGGCGGGGCCAGGAGCTAAGTATCGATCTTCGTAAACACAAATCGGCGAGTACACAGAAGGGTGAACTCCAGGCACAATCTCAAGAGTCGTGCGGGGGAAATCTTATACCTACTGTCCCCTTTTCACCTAACAGTAAATAGGTACCAAAGGTATTAGTCGCCTACTGTGGATAGCATCCTGTGTGAAAATTAGTATACCTTAGATAGGACTGGTCTTTGAGAAAGCTGACGTAAGGCTAGCAGATATTAGGCAGTACGTTATTCGGTGTATAAGAAAATACAAGAACCTTGAGATCCAGCCATATTTACTTCCAGCCTTGATACCCGTCTTCACTGCCTTTCTTTGGTGTTTATATTAGCTTCTACAGTCCAACATTTAGTTCGTGTAGCCCCTCTTTCCTGACGTTCAAAGCACCACAAAACACCTGGTTTCATGCAACGAAGGGAGGAGAGCAACTTGTGTAAATAGGCTAACTCTTACGTACCTATTTACTTCTAGTTGAACAGGGGCAGTTAGTGTGAGGAAACTAACACTTAATAAGTGCTGATTTACTTGTGTGTGAGCTGGGGCAGCTGGTGTAAGAACATGCACACAGACTCCTACTTTCCCGACAATGAACTCGGGTCTTGATTCGGATCGCTGCAGGCTTTCACGTCCAGCTTTATAAAATACGGACAGTATACACATTTCTCAATATCTCTTAATTTGGCCTAATTCAATGAGTGAGAGGAGGGGAGGGTAGAAGGTTGCGTGGTAGTGGTGGTGGGGAAGGGTTGCGCAAGACAACCATCTGTCACCCCCCTGCCTCGCCACCACTCATAAAACAACTCTCGATGACCATCATTCTCACTAAAACACATAAGTGTGTTGCTCAACTTGATTGCTCTATTATTGCATTCCTAAATTCGAGCCTCCAGCAGACTCTTAAAGAGAGTTGAATATGACACTTAACGTATCGTCAATCTTTTCTTTTAACTTCCACCTGAAGCAGATTTAACTTAACCTTTGAAACTTAACAAGTAATTTCGAAAAGATAAATTTTCACTGCAGATTATTGTTAAAATACATAATCGGGAAAGGCTCAGACGCACTGTTGCTCACATGTTTCATTGCAACGAAGGAAATTTAAGAGGAGGTGGCAGGTTCGACAACCATTGGAGTTGAAGCAAAATATATTTGTGATAAAGTAATTACTGAAGACAGGGGACGACGAACATAGCTCAGATCTTGTTGATACATGAAGAGGCAGTCACTAGTGAGGTACCACAAGGATCCCTGTTTTCGTGAAGCTTGGTCACCTATGTGAACCTCGAGGATAAGTGTCAACATGGTGCATGGTCACCTATGTGAACCTCGAGGATAAGTGTCAACATGGTGCATGGTCACCCATGTGAACCTCGAGGATAAGTATTAACATGGTGCATGGTCACCCATGTGAACCTCGAAAATAAGTGTCAACATGGTGCATGGTCACCCATGTGAACCTCGAGGATAAGTATCAACATGAGGCATGGTCACCCATGTGAACCTCGAGGATAAGTGTCAACATGGTGCATGGTCGCCCATGTGAACCTCGAGGATAAGTGTCAACATGGTGCATGATCACCCATGTGAACCTCGAGGATAAGTGTCAACATGGTGCATGGTCACCCATGTGAACCTCGAGGATAAGTGTCAACATGGTGCATGTTCACCCATGTGAACCTCGAGGATAAGTATCAACATGGTGCATGGTCACCCATGTGAACCTCGAGAATAAGTGTCAACATGGGGCATTGTCACCCATGTGAACCTCGAGGATAAGTGTCAACATGGGGCATGGTCACCCATGTGAACCTCGAGGATAAGTGTCAACATGGTGCATGGTCACCCATGTGAACCTCGAGGATAAGTATCAACATGGGGCATGGTCACCCATGTGAACCTCGAGGATAAGTGTCAACATGGTGCATGGTCGCCCATGTGAACCTCGAGGATAAGTGTCAACATGGTGCATGGTCACCCATGTGAACCTCGAGGATAAGTGTCAACATGGTGCATGGTCACCCATGTGAACCTCGAGGATAAGTATCAACATGGTGCATGGTCACCCATGTGAACCTCGAGGATAAGTGTCAACATGGGGCATTGTCACCCATGTGAACCTCGAGGATAAGTGTCAACATGGGGCATGGTCACCCATGTGAACCTCGAGGATAAGTGTCAACATGGTGCATGGTCACCCATGTGAACCTCGAGGATAAGTGTCAACATGGTGCATGGTCGCCCATGTGAACCTCGAGGATAAGTGTCAACATGGTGCATGGTCACCCATGTGAACCTCGAGGATAAGTGTCAACATGGTGCATGGTCACCCATGTGAACCTCGAGGATAAGTGTCAACATGGTGCATGGTCACCCATGTGAACCTCGAGGATAAGTATCAACATGGTGCATGGTCACCCATGTGAACCTCGAGGATAAGTGTCAACATGGTGCATTGTCACCCATGTGAACCTCGAGGATAAGTGTCAACATGGGGCATGGTCACCCATGTGAACCTCGAGGATAAGTGTCAACATGGGGCATTGTGACCCATGTGAACCTCGAGGATAAGTGTCAACATGGGGCATGGTCACCCATGTGAACCTCGAGGATAAGTATCAACATGGTGCATGGTCACCCATGTGAACCTCGAGGATAAGTATCAACATGGGGCATGGTCACCCATGTGAACCTCGAGGATAAGTATCAACTTGGTGCATGGTCACCCATGTGAACCTCGAGGATAAGTGTCAACATGGTGCATGGTCGCCCATGTGAACTTCGAGGATAAGTATCAACATGGTGCATGGTCACCCATGTGAACCTCGAGGATAAGTGTCAACATGGTGCATGGTCACCCATGTGAACCTCGAGGATAAGTGTCAACATGGACCAGGATCAGTGGCAGCTCCAATAACGTACATAATCTACATAAGGGATTCGAGAGAGATTTTATAAATACATTTCTAAGTGATGGCAAAAAATTACAGTAACTATTCCTTTCAAAATTTTACTAAAAACTTGGACAAAATGAGTAGATAGGAAGAGTGTGATGTTATGATGGGGATTGAGAGTAGCGACAAGCCTCAAGGAAAATGTCCATTATGAGAAGAAATAGTAAGAATCTTCTGACAGAAAGATCTTGAGGGAAAATAAAAATAAAATATATCATCGGCAAACCACAAAAATGGTCTTGATAAAAGTCATGTGCTCCACTTTGTGGCAGTCTTTATATTGATGGAGACACGCTGAACAAATTATTGACCACATGAGTTGAAAAAAAAATTACACAGCTGTCCCATCGTATATGCATCGAAAGAAACATCAACAAGAGCTCAAAAAACTAGAGACATGCAACAAATTAGGTTCCATATTTAAGACAAATGAGCTAAGGAGAAGAAGCTGTAGAGATTATCTGTGCCATTACTGAAGAAGAGGAGAGAAGATATTCGCCAAAGAATTAATATATTGCGGGCAAAGAGAAAGAATAAATCTTTCAGAACTAACATCAAGAAGAACTACAGTAAACATTATCAAGTTACTGAGGAAGCAGTATGAAAAAGATTACAGGAAGTAGTTCTTTATAAATCCATTTGTTGAAGAGTTGAATGAGCTCCAGACGGAGGTTGTGAGAGCAACAACCAATGTAAAGTTTTAATAACAATGGTAAATTTAAAGAAGAAAGATGGAGCACTGCGAGATCAGTGATTACTCATCAACCACAATCATTATTCTTGGCACCTTGTGATCCCTAGTGTTTTTGTCAAAACTGAATACCTCAGCAGCATGTTGCTACCCTATTCTATATGATCTATATGAGCCCCAACACGCAGTGATGAGCCCCAACACGCAGTGATGGGCCCCAACACGCAGTGATGGGCCCCAACACGCAGTGATGAGCCCCAACACGCAGTGATGAGCCCCAACACGCAGTGAGGGGCCCCAACACGCAGTGATGAGCCCCAACACGCAGTGATGAGCCCCAACACGCAGTGAGGGGCCCCAACACGCAGTGATGAGCCCCAACACGCAGTGAGGGGCCCCAACACGCAGTGATGAGCCCCAACACGCAGTGAGGGGCTCATACAGTGTTAAAACGTATCAGCTTGAACTGGGAGTTATGAATTGTTCCAGCCAGTGTATTGTGGGTTAGTTTTGAATTGTTCCAGCCACGGTATTATATTAGTTGAGAATTGTCAAGCACTACAATAAAGATTCATAAGCTACAGGAACCTATCGTGGGTAAGCCTGCTAGCATGGGAACATTCATCCAGGTGTACGGGAACCTATCGTGGGTAATCCTGCTAGCTTGGGAACATTCATCCAGGTGTACGGGAACCTATCGTGGGTAAGCCTGCTAGCTTGGGAACATTCATCCAGGTGTACGGGAACCTATCGTGGGTAATCCTGCTAGCTTGGAAACATTCATCCAGGTGTACGGGAACCTATCGTGGGTATTCCTGCTAGCTTGGGAACATTCATCCAGGTGTACGGGAACCTATCGTGGGTAAGCCTGCTAGCTTGGGAACATTCATCCAGGTGTACGGGAACCTATCGTGGGTAATCCTGCTAGCTTGGAAACATTCATCCAGGTGTACGGGAACCTATCGTGGGTATTCCTGCTAGCTTGGGAACATTCATCCAGGTGTACGGGAACCTATCGTGGGTAATCCTGCTAGCTTGGAAA
Organism: Cherax destructor; assembly: GCA_009830355.1. Taxonomy (NCBI): domain Eukaryota; kingdom Metazoa; phylum Arthropoda; class Malacostraca; order Decapoda; family Parastacidae; genus Cherax; species Cherax destructor. The sequence goes on from WNWK01004774.1 coordinate 11,807, forward strand.
CATTCATCCAGGTGTACGGGAACCTATCGTGGGTAATCCTGCTAGCTTGGAAACATTCATCCAGGTGTACGGGAACCTATCGTGGGTAATCCTGCTAGCTTGGAAACATTCATCCAGGTGTATGGGAACCTATCGTGGGTAATCCTGCTAGCTTGGAAACATTCATCCAGGTGTACGGGAACCTATCGTGGGTAATCCTGCTAGCTTGGAAACATTCATCCAGGTGTATGGGAACCTATCGTGGGTAATCCTGCTAGCTTGGAAACATTCATCCAGGTGTACGGGAACCTATCTTGGGTAATCCTGCTAGCTTGAAACATTCATCCAGGTGTATGGGAACCTATCGTGGGTAATCCTGCTAGCTTGGAAACATTCATCCAGGTGTACGGGAACCTATCGTGGGTAATCCTGCTAGCTTGGAAACATTCATCCAGGTGTATGGGAACCTATCGTGGGTAATCCTGCTAGCTTGGAAACATTCATCCAGGTGTACGGGAACCTGTCGTGGGTAATCCTGCTAGCTTGGAAACATTCATCCAGGTGTATGGGAACCTATCGTGGGTAATCCTGCTAGCTTGGAAACATTCATCCAGGTGTACGGGAACCTATCGTGGGTAATCCTGCTAGCTTGGAAACATTCATCCAGGTATACGGGAACCTATCGTGGGTAATCCTGCTAGCTTGGAAACAATCATCCAGGTGTACAAGAACCTATCGTGGGTAATCGTGCAAGCTTGGAAACATTCATCCAGGTGTACGGGAACCTATCGTGGGTAATCCTGCTAGCTTGGGAACATTCATCCAGGTGTACGGGAACCTATCGTGGGTAATCCTGCTAGCTTGGAAACATTCATCCAGGTGTACGGGAACCTATCTTGGGTAATCCTGCTAGCTTGGAAACATTCATCCAGGTATACGGGAACCTATCGTGGGTAATCCTGCTAGCTTGGAAACATTCATCCAGGTGTATGGGAACCTATCGTGGGTAATCCTGCTAGCTTGGAAACATTCATCCAGGTGTACGGGAACCTATCGTGGGTAATCCTACTAGCTTGGAAACATTCATCCAGGTGTATGGGAACCTATCGTGGGTAATCCTGCTAGCTTGGAAACATTCCTCCAGGTGTACGGGAACCTATCGTGGGTAATCCTGCTAGCTTGGAAACATTCATCCAGGTGTATGGGAACCTATCGTGGGTAATCCTGCTAGCTTGGGAACATTCATCCAGGTGTACGGGCTAGGCACGAACCATCTCTCCTGGATATGGGGTTTAATAGTGTGGTTGGCTTCCTGGTTTACGCAGCTGACTTAACAGACTACTAATGGGCGAATAAATTTGGATATTGAGAAATGAAACATAATAAATGTCAGGATGAATAATGAGAAGGTGAGAGTGTGGACCGGAGAAGGTGAGAGTGTGAACCGGAGAAGGTGAGAGTGTGGCCAGGAGAAGGTGAGTGTGGAGCGGAGAAGGTGAGTGTGGACCGGAGAAGGTGAGAGTGTGAAGCGGAGAAGGTGAGAGTGTGGACCGAAGAAGGTGAGAGTGTGGACCGAAGAAGGTGAGAGTGTGGACCGGAGAAGCAATGAAGATGAAGTAAGCAGAAAAAGCTGACAGCAACTTTGGTTAATTAAAGATTGCATTACAGATTGATAGTCTGCTGTTGCATTCACAGTGGTAAACAATATCTTAGGTTTCACTGGTAAAATACGTTTAAATCGATGTAAATAATTTACAAGGCGTGTCATCTGCTGGTGTGTCCTGTCCTGATGTCTGGGTCCAGATATATGTGGTATCCAAGTGTGTGGTATCCAAGTGTGTGGTATCCAAGTGTGTGATATCCAAGTGTGTGGTATCCAAGTGTGTGGTATCCAAGTGTGTGGTATCCAAGTGTGTGGTATCCAAGTGTGTGGTATCCAAGTGTGTGGTATCCAAGTGTGTGGTATCCAAGTGTGTGGTATCCAAGTGTGTGATATCCAAGTGTGTGGTATCCAAGTGTGTGATATCCAAGTGTGTGGTATCCAAGTGTGTGGTATCCAAGTGTGTGGTATCCAAGTGTGTGATATCCAAGTGTGTGGTATCCAAGTGTGTGGTATCCAAATGTGTGGTATCCAAGTGTGTGGTATCCAAGTGTGTGGTATCCAAGTGTGTGGTATCCAAGTGTGTGGTATCCAAGTGTGTGGTATCCAAGTGTGTGGTATCCAAGTGTGTGGTATCCAAGTGTGTGGTATCCAAGTGTGTGGTATCCAAGTGTGTGGTATCCAAGTGTGTGATATCCAAGTGTGTGGTACCCAAGTGTGTGGTATCCAAGTGTGTGGTATCCAAGTGTGTGGTATCCAAGTGTGTGATATCCAAGTGTGTGGTATCCAAGTGTGTGATATCCAAGTGTGTGGTATCCAAATGTGTGGTATCCAAGTGTGTGGTATCCAAGTGTGTGGTATCCAAGTGTGTGGTATCCAAGTGTGTGGTATCCAAGTGTGTGGTATCCAAGTGTGTGGTATCCAAGTGTGTGGTATCCAAATGTGTGGTATCCAAGTGTGTGGTATCCAAGTGTGTGGTACCCAAGTGTGTGGTATCCAAGTGTGTGGTATCCAAGTGTGTGGTATCCAAGTGTGTGATATCCAAGTGTGTGGTATCCAAGTGTGTGATATCCAAGTGTGTGGTATCCAAATGTGTGGTATCCAAGTGTGTGGTATCCAAGTGTGTGGTATCCAAGTGTGTGGTATCCAAGTGTGTGGTATCCAAGTGTGTGGTATCCAAGTGTGTGGTATCCAAGTGTGTGGTATCCAAATGTGTGGTATCCAAGTGTGTGGTATCCAAGTGTGTGGTATCCAAGTGTGTGGTATCCAAGTGTGTGATATCCAAGTGTGTGGTATCCAAATGTGTGGTATCCAAGTGTGTGGTATCCAAGTGTGTGGTATCCAAGTGTGTGGTATCCAAGTGTGTGATATCCAAGTGTGTGATATCCAAGTGTGTGATATCCAAGTGTGTGGTATCCAAATGTGTGGTATCCAAGTGTGTGGTATCCAAGTGTGTGGTATCCAAGTGTGTGGTATCCAAGTGTGTGATATCCAAGTGTGTGATATCCAAGTGTGTGATATCCAAGTGTGTGGTATCCAAGTGTGTGGTATCCAAGTGTGTGGTATCCAAGTGTGTGGTATCCAAGTGTGTGGTATCCAAGTGTGTGGTATCCAAGTGTGTGGTATCCAAGTGTGTGGTATCCAAGTGTGTGGTATCCAAGTGTGTGGTATCCAAGTGTGTGGTATCCAAGTGTGTGGTATCCAAGTGTGTACTATCCAAACGTATGGTAGCTATTGTTGAGAAAGGAAAATCACACCTTAGTTAATCAGATAAAGCAGACAGATGCAGCCTCAGTAACAAATATAAACTGAATGTTTGTGACAAATGGTTGGTAGTCAAACTGCAATAGAGTTAGCATAGTGTGACTGTGCTCTCGATGTTCAAACACTGTTCAACAAACATACTTCATCCTCATACAGGAGCCTCGGCACCAATACGGTGCAATTCTCCTTTTGCATTAATTAATTTTTCTTATTTCTTTCCATAGAGTATTGTATACTCTTGCCAGTCTCTCTTTCATTTCTTCACATTTTCTCTCATCGTTCTGCTAAGAAACCCGCTCCTAACTGTCCAAATTCATTTACTTTCTCCATACTCCTTCCTGAGTTCCATTTCGTTTTGCTACAAGTGTCAACATTACTGTAACATCTCCCTATTCAATGCCTCCTCCTCCTTAATGAACAACGTCAACATTACTGTAACATCTCCCTATTCAATGCCTCCTCCTCCTTAATGAACAACGTCGAAATTCACGCAATGCAACGCAAAAATTTCTTGTTTTTTGCTTGATGGTTAACTGGGAGTAAGAGAAGGGACCATGAATTTCACTCCATGTATTTTGCTTCTGCAACACTCAAGACAGAAGAGGATGGAATCTAGTCCAGTGTCGACACTCAAGACAGAAGAGGATGGAATCTAGTCCAGTGTCGACACTCAAGACAGAAGAGGATGGAATCTAGTCCAGTATCGACACTCAAGACAGAAGAGGATGGAATCTAGTCCAGTGTCGACACTCAAGACAGAAGAGGATGGAATCTAGTCCAGTGTCGACACTCAAGACAGAAGAGGATGGAATCTAGTCCAGTGTCGACACTCAAGACAGAAGAGGATGGAATCTAGTCCAGTGTCGACACTCAAGACAGAAGAGGATGGAATCTAGTCCAGTGTCGACACTCAAGACAGAAGAGGATGGAATCTAGTCCAGTGTCGACACTCAAGACAGAAGAGGATGGAATCTAGTCCAGTGTCGACACTCAAGACAGAAGAGGATGGAATCTAGTCCAGTGTCGACACTCAAGACAGAAGAGGATGGAATCTAGTCCAGTGTCGACACTCAAGACAGAAGAGGATGGAATCTAGTCCAGTGTCGACACTCAAGACAGAAGAGGATGGAATCTAGTCCAGTGTCGACACTCAAGACAGAAGAGGATGGAATCTAGTCCAGTGTCGACACTCAAGACAGAAGAGGATGGAATCTAGTCCAGTGTCGACACTCAAGACAGAAGAGGATGGAATCTAGTCCAGTGTCGACACTCAAGACAGAAGAGGATGGAATCTAGTCCAGTGTCGACACTCAAGACAGAAGAGGATGGAATCTAGTCCAGTGTCGACACTCAAGAGAGAAGAGGATGGAATCTAGTCCACTGTCTTTAAGGTGAAATTGGTAAGGGAATCTCACAGAATTAAGGCCCAATTAACACACCACGTCAACAGTGGGTCATTCAGCGCTATGAAGAGTGGAAGCTCGATCCTCCGTTTTCTAATTACGACACAGTTACTCGCTGTAATCACCTTGTTCAACAGGATTAAGAACAATAAAGAAACACCTCCACTTATTGTATTTCATAAATCAGTAAATTGGTGTGAATTACTGAGCGCAGCGAGAGGGGTGGAGGCTCGAAGCTCCGTCCCCTAATTTCGTCCCTGTCTCTGACCAACCAGGCTGTTGGTGATTATAAAATACACAGGAAAGTAACGTTACGTTCTCGTCTCCTGAGGCGAGAATAAAACTCTGTTAATATAATTAGGAGTTTTTGGAGAGAGAACAGCTGGAAAAGTTGCCATGGCGTTGTAACATTCCGCATCTTGGGTATGAAGGTGTTGCGTCCTTAGTGCTGCGTATGTTGCGTCCTTAGCGTTGCGTGTGTTGCGTTCTTAATGTTTTTTCTGTGTTGCGCCTTTAGTGCTGCGTATGTTGCGTCCTTAGTGATGATAGTATTGTGGATTTTTTTTGTTTATTTAGTGAATGTTTGTGTATTAACAACGTGTGTGATGTACATAAGTATTGTGTGTTGCGTATTTTATGTTCGTATGTTACATGATTGTGTGTGTGTACTCACCTAGTTACTCACCTAGTTGTTGTTGCAGGGGTCGAGTCATAGCTCCTGGCCCCGCCTCTTCACTGGCCGCTACTGGGTCACTCTCCCTGTGCCATGAGCTTTATCATACCTCTTCTTAAAGCTATGAATGGAACCTGCCTCCACTACATCGCTTCCCAAACTATTCAACTTCCTGACCACTCTGTGACTGAAGAAATACTTCCTAACATCCTTGTGATTCATCTGAGTCTTCAATTTCCAACTGTGTCCCCTTGTTGCTGTGTCCCCTTGTTGCTGTGTCCCCTTGTTGCTGTGTCCCCTTGTTGCTGTGTCCCCTTGTTGCTGTGTCCCCTTGTTGCTGTGTCCCCTTGTTGCTGTGTCCCCTTGTTGCTGTGTCCCCTTGTTGCTGTGTCCCCTTGTTGCTGTGTCCCTTGTTGCTGTGTCCCCTTGTTGCTGTGTCCCCTTGTTGCTGTGTCCCCTTGTTGCTGTGTCCCCTTGTTGCTGTGTCCCCTTGTTGCTGTGTCCCATCTCTGGAACATTCTGTCTCTGTCAACCTTGTCAATTCCTCTCAGTATTTTATATGTCGTTATCATGTCCCCCCTATCTCTCCTGTCCTCCAATGTCGTCAGGTCGATTTCTCTTAACCTCTCCTCTTAGGACATACCCCTTAGCTCCGGACTAGTCTTGTTGAAAACCTTTGCACTTTCTCTAGTTTCTTTATGTGCTTGGCTAGGTGTGGGTTCCAAACTGGTGCTGCATACTCCAGTATGGGCCTAACGTGTGTGTGTGTGTGTGTTTATTGCATGTTTTTGCGAGTTTGTGCTGCGTTTTTTTGTGTTGGTTGAGTGTTGGTTGAGTGTTGGTAGAGTGTTGGTTTAGTGTTGCTTGAGTGTTGGTTGAATGTTGGTTGAGTGTTGGTTGAGTATTTGTTGAGTGTTGGTAGTGTTGGTTGAGTGTTGCTTGAGTGTTGGTAGAGTGTTGCTTGAGTGTTGGTAGAGTGTTGGTTGAGTGTTGCTTGAGTGTTGGTTGAGTGTTGCTTGAGTGTTACATCCTTGGTCTTGCTACCATCCAAGAAAAAAAAATATTGTAAAACTGATAGTAATGAAGACAAAAAAATAATTCCAGGAAATGTCTCGAGACTTTCAGGGATTCCCAAAAATAAGACGGAAGCTTTATGACAGACGCTCAGGAAGCTTTATGACAGACGCTCAGGAAGCTTTATGACAGACGCTCAGAAAGCTTTATGACATACGCTCAGGAAGCTTTATGACAGACGCTCAGGAAGCTTTATGACAGACGCTCAGGAAGCTTTATGACAGACGCTCAGGAATCTTTATGACAGACGCTCAGGAAGCTTTATGACAGACGCTCAGGAAGCTTTATTCAAGACGCTCAGGAAGGTTTATGGCAGACGCTCAGGAAGCTTTATGTCAGACGCTCAGAAAGCTTTATGGCAGACGCTCAGGAAGCTTTATGCAGACGCTCAGGAAGCTTTATGACAGACGCTCAGGAAGCTTTATGACAGACGTTCAGGAAGCTTTATGACAGCCGCTCAGAAAGCTTTATGGCAGACGCTCAGGAAGCTTTATGACAGACGCTCAGGAAGCTTTATGACAGACGCTCAGGAAGCTTTATGACAGACGCTCAGGAAGCTTTATGACAGACGCTCAGGAAGCTTTATGACAGACGTTCAGGAAGCTTTATGACAGACGCTCAGGAAGCTTTATGACAGACGCTCAGGAAGCTTTATGACAGACGCTCAGGAAGCTTTATGACAGACGCTCAGGAAGCTTTATGACAGACGCTCAGGAAGCTTTATGACAGACGCTCAGGAAGCTTTATGACAGACGCTCAGGAAGCTTTATGACAGACTCTCAGGAAGCTTTATGACAGACGCTCAGAAAGCTTTATGGCAGACGCTCAGAAAGCTTTATGACAGACGCTCAGGAAGCTTTATGACAGACGCTCAGGAAGATTTATGACAGACGCTCAGGAAGATTTATGACAGACGCTCAGAAAGCTTTATGGCAGACGCTCAGGAAGCATTATGACAGACGCTCAGGAAGCTTTATGACAGACGCTCAGGAAGCTTTATGACAGACGCTCAGAAAGCTTTATGGCAGACGCTCAGTAAGCTTTATGACAGACGCTCAGGAAGCTTTATGACAGACGCTCAGGAAGCTTTATGACAGACGCTCAGGAAGCTTTATGACAGACGCTCAGGAAGCTTTATGGCAGACGCTCAGGAAGCTTTATGACAGACGCTCAGGAAGCTTTATGACAGACGCTCAGGAAGCTTTATAACAGACGCTCAGGAAGCTTTATGACAGACGCTCAGGAAGCTTTATGACAGACGCTCAGGAAGCTTTATGGCAGACGCTCAGGAAGCTTTTTGACAGACGCTCAGGAAGCTTTATGACAGACGCTCAGAAAGCTTTATGACAGACGCTCAGGAAGCTTTATGACAGACGCTCAGGAAGCTTTATGACAGACGCTCAGGAAGCTTTATGACAGACGCTCAGGAAGCTTTATGACAGACGCTCAGGAAGCTTTATGACAGACGCTCAGGAAGCTTTATGACAGACGCTCAGGAAGCTTTATGGCAGACGCTCAGGAAGCTTTATGACAGACGCTCAGGAAGCTTTATGACAGACGCTCAGGAAGCTTTATGACAGACGATCAGTAAGAACCATATATTAAAGCTCTCATATACCCTGAAATGTATAGAACTTGCAACACAGTCAGCTCTCTAACAAAGCTCCACAACACAGTTCAATTCTTCGCAAATGCGATTGAACAAGTACATTCAAAATTGAATAGGAGGGGGAGGGGGAAGACTTTCAATAATATATCTTTCAATAGTACGTTTTCTATAGTACGTCTTCAATAGTACGTCTTCAATATTACGTTTTCTATAGTACGTCTTCAATAGTACGTCTTCAACATTACGTCTTCAATAGTAGGTCTTCTATAGTACGTCTTCAACAGTACGTCTTCAATAGTAAGTCTTTTATAGTACATCTTCAACAGTACGTCTTCAATAGTAAGTCTTCTATAGTACGTCTTCAATAGTACGTCTTCAATAGTAAGTCTTCTATATTACGTCTTCAACAGTACGTCTTCAATAGTAAGTCTTCTATAGTACGTCTTCAACAGTACGTCTTCAATAGTAAGTCTTCTATAGTACGTCTTCTATAGTACGTCTTCAACAGTATGTCTTCAATAGTACGTCTTCTATAGTACGTCTTCTATAGTACGTCTTCAACAGTACGTCTTCTATAGTACGTCTTCTATAGTACGTTTTCAACAGTACGTCTTTATGGAGGACCTTTATGACAGAGTTCACTGTAGTTTGTAGACACAATGAGCAGAGCCGTATTAAGATTTTGTAGACCCCTGAGGTACAGGTACTGTGAGGACCCCTAGGCTACAGGTACTGTGAAGGCCCCTGGGCTACAGGTACTGTGAGGGCCCCTGAGATACAGGTACTGTGAGGGCCCCTAGGCTACAGGTACTGTGAGGGCCCCTGGGCTACAGGTACTGTGGGGGCCCCTGGGCTATAGGTACTGTGAAGGCCCCTTGGCTACAGGTATTGTGAGGGCCCCTAAGCTACAGGTATTGTGAGGGCCCCTGGGCTACAGGTACTGTGAGGGCCCCTGGGCTACAGGTACTGTGGGGGGCCCCTGGGCTATAGGTACTGTGAAGGCCCCTGGGCTACAGTTATTGTGAGGGCCCCTAAGCTACAGGTATTGTGAGGGCCCCTAAGCTACAGGTATTGTGAGGGCCCCTGGGCTACAGGTACTGTGAGGGGCCCCTGTGCAACAGGTTCTGTGAGGGGCCCCTGGGCTACAGGTACTGTGAGGGCCTTTGGGTTACAGGTATTGTGAGGGCCCCTGGGCTACAGGTACTATGAGGGGCCCCCGGGCAACAGGTACTGTGAGGGGCCCCTGGACTACAGGTACTGTAAAGGCCCCTGGGCTACAGGTATTGTGAGGGCCCCTAAGCTACAGGTATTGTGAGGGCCCCTGGGCTACAGGTACTGTGAGGGGCCCCTGGGCTACAGGTACTGTGAGGGCCCCTGGGTTACAGGTATTGTGAGGGCCCCTGGGCTACAGGTACTATGAGGGGCCCCCGGGCAACAGGTACTGTAAAGGCCCCTGGGGTACAGATACTGCGAGGGCACCTCGGCTACAGGTACTGTGAGGGGCCCCTGGGCTACAGGTACTGTGAGGGGCCCCTGGGCTACAGGTACTGTGAGTGCCCTGGGCTACAGGTATTGTGAAGGCCCCTGGGCTACAGGTACTGTGAAGGCCCCTGGGGTACAGATTCTGCGAGGGCACCTCGGCTACAGGTACTGTGAGGGGCCCCTGGACTACAGGTACTGTGAGGGCCCCTGGGCTACAGGTACTGTGAGGGGCCCCTGGGCTACAGGTACTGTGAGTGCCCTGGGCTACAGGTATTGTGAAGGCCCCTGGGCTACAGGTACTGTGAGGGTCTCCTGGGCAACAGGTACTGTGAGGGGCCCCTGGACTACAGGTACTGTGTGGGCCCCTGGGGTACAAGTACTGCGAGGGCCCCTCGGCTACAGGTACTGGGAGGGCCCCTTGACTACATGTACTGTGAGGGGCCCCTGGGCTACAGGTACTGCGAGGGTCCCTCGGCTACAGGTACTGTGAGGGGCCCCTGGACTACAGGTACTGTGAGGGGCCCCTGGACTACAGGTACTGTGAGGGCCCCTGGGGTACAGGTACTGCGAGTGCCCCTCGGCTACAGGTACTGTGAGGGACCCCTGGACTACAGGTACTGTGAGGGGCCCCTGGACTACAGGTACTGTGAGGGGCCTCTGTACTACAGGTACTGTGAGGGGCCCCTGGACTACAGGTATTTTGAGGGCCCCTGGGGTACAGGTACTGTGAGGGGCCCCTAAGCTACAGGTACTGTGAGGGCCTCTGGGCTACAGGTACTGTGAGGGGCCCCTGGGCTACAGCTGGCGGAGGCCCTCCAGCTGTCGGAAGCCCTCCAGGTGGCGGAGGCCCTCCAGCTGGCGGAGGCCCTCCAGCTGGCGGAGGCCCTCCAGCAGGCGGAGGCCCTCCTGCTGGCGGAGGCCCTCCAGCAGGCGGAGGCACTCTAGCTGGCGGAGGCCCTTCAGCTGGCGGAGGCCCTCCAGCAGGCGGAGGCCCTCCAGCTGGCAGAGACCCTCCAGCTGGCGGAGGCCCTCCAGCTGGCGGAGGCCCTCCAGCTGGCGGAGGCCCTCCAGCTGGCGGAGGCCCTCCAGCTGGCGGAGGCCCTCCAGCTGGCGCAGCTGGCGGAGGCCCTCCAGCTGGCGCAGCTGGCGGAGGCCCTCCAGCTGGCGGAGGCCCTCCAGCTGGCGGAGGCCCTCCAGCTGGCGGAGGCCCTCCAGCTGGCGGAGGCTCTCCAGCTGGCGGAGGCCCTCCAACTGGCGGAGGCCCTCCAGCTGGCGGAGGCCTCCCAGCTGGCGGAGGCTCCTGAGCTGCAGCCTATGAAGCCCAGGCCTTAATCCAACCCTGACAATGTCACACAGGTAACAGGTTGATGAATAAGACATATGTGCAAGTTAGATAACTTTATTTCCTAAACGTTTCGCCTACACAGTAGGCTTCTTCAGTCGAGTAGACAGGTGACTAAAATCGGAGGCAGCAGAAGCAGTGGAGAGGCAAAGATGGTGTGATCAGTCCATCAGCTCTGAAGGAATGGTTGTGTAATTCATCAAGGCTGAAGAACTGATCACATGATGTTCACTGCTTCTGCTGAAGAACTGATCACATGATGTTCACTGCTTCTGCTGAAGAACTGATCACATGATGTTCACTGCTTTTGCTGAAGAACTGATCACATGATGTTCACTGCTTCTGCTGAAGAACTGATCACATGATGTTCACTGCTACTGCTGAAGAACTGATCACATGATGTTCACTGCTTCTGCTGAAGAACTGATCACATGATGTTCACTGCTTCTGTTGAAAAACTGATCACATGATGTTCACTGCTTCTGCTGAAGAACTGATCACATGATGTTCACTGCTTCTGCTGAAGAACTGATCACATGATGTTCACTGCTTCTGCTGAAGGAGCCTAATTCGCGTCTCTGAAACTCTCTTTCTATGCAAGTGAAACACAGTCGGAAATAAAATATACCAAAGTGTGGCACACGTATTTTAATCACCATCAACAACGCATATCTGTGAGACAACAGTACTTGTCTGAGAGTCCAGCAGCTTCACCAGTGTTCCCCGACTCTGCCGTCTCAACGTTGGGTGGACTCTGCCGTCACAACGTTGGGTGGACTCTGGCGTCACAACGTTGGGTTGACTCTGCCGTCACAACGTTGGGTGGACTCTGGTGTCACAACGTTGGGTGGACTCTGCCGTCACAACGTTGGGTAGACTCTGCCGTCACAACATTGGGTGGACTCTGGCGTCACAACGTTGGGTGGACTCTGGTGTCACAACGTTGGGTGGACTCTGGCGTCACAACGTTGGGTAGACTCTGCCGTCACAACGTTGGGTGGACTCTGGCGTCACAACGTTGGGTAGACTCTGGCGTCACAACGTTGGGTTGACTCTGCCGTCACAACGTTGGGTGGACTCTGGTGTCACAACGTTGGGTGGACTCTAGCGTCACAACGTTGGGTGGACTCTGGCTGAAATATATGTACTCCGTAGAGCAACTGTTTAGTCAAAGACGACGTTTCACTCTAACTAGAGCTTTATGATGCTCTACGTAGAGGGAAATATTGTAAATCAGGGTTTGCTCTGCTCACAGAGTCGATCTCATTTCTTGGTCAGTCTCGCCACCCAGCTTGGACTCACTCTGTCAACTCTTTAAACACAAGATACAATTAAATACTTCTCTGGGAAATAGAAAATATCATAGGATAAGCCATCACACAGGATAAGCCATCACACAGGATAAGCCATCAATATATATAACTTGGTCATACCTATGACCAAATGTAATGTGTAACATCATTCATCCTGGAATACAAATTAAGGTACCCATTACAGTACGGATCCGTCGAAGCCACTGTAAGGTCAACCTAGGCAACACGTTCTATAACACCTACGTCGCAACACCTACGTTGCAGCACATATGTCGCACACCTATATTGCAGCACCTACGTCGCCACACCTACATAACATGCTGGAGGCTGAAGTTAATTAGTAATTAGTTACAATCCAATCAACTAAACGAGAGGTCATTAAGGTCGTATGTAACATGTTCATTACCAGTATACTTTAATGACAAAAATAAGGATTAAGGTAAAGTCTCAGTAAGTATACACTGAGACACATATACCTCTCGGTGTAGCATGTATTCAAGACACTACGCTCAGGTAGAAATCTACGGAAATTCAACCCTTCGTAGGAGACTCATTGATAAATATTATTATTATTATTATTATTATTATTATTATTATTATTATTATTATTATTATTATTATTATTATTATTATGTTCAATATTAATATTATTATTATTGTTAGGTTTAATATTATTATTATTATATTCGATATCAGGGTTAATGAGCGTGAGGAATGACAGATGATCAGGATTCATCAGAGGAAGGGAAGAGTAGCTCCAGTTCTTTGGATCAAGAGCTCTTCGCACCGAGGCATACAATTACTACTCCTCACACTTACTACTACTAACAATTATTACTACGCGACGGTCTGGAGTTTTGAGACTCTGACCGCGGGTTCGAACCCCACTCTTAGTATGGTTTACTACTAACAATTATTACGACTACTAACAATTATTACGACTACTAACAATTATTACGACTCACGATCATTGCTACACAGTTAGTCTTGACATACAAGACAGTTGAAGGAAGTGTGAGGGAGGCGGCCTTGTACTCTCTTCACTTACATCTGTTTCTATGTTCAGATATATTCAATTATATAGATTATATTCTCATTCATGTTGAAGAAGCAGTGAATTTTATGTTGATGAGGCTGTAGAGAAGTTTATGTTGATGAAGGCTGTAGAGAAGTTTATGTTGATGAGACTGTATTATGTTGATGAGGCTGTAGAGAAGTTTATGTTGATGAAGCTGTAGAGAAGTTTATGTTGATGAGACTGTATTATGTTGATGAGACTGTAGAGAAGTTTATGTTGATGAGACTGTATTATGTTGATGAGACTGTAGAGAAGTTTATGTTGATGAGACTGTATTATGTTGATGAGACTGTAGAGAAATTTATGTTGATGAGACTTTAGAGAAGTTTATGTTGATGAGGCTGTAGAGAAGTTTATGTTGATGAGGCTGTAGAGAAGTTTATGTTGATGAGGCTGTAGAGAAGTTTATGTTGATGAGACTGTATTATGTTGATGAGACTGTAGAGAAGTTTATGTTGATGAGACTGTATTATGTTGATGAGACTGTAGAGAAGTTTATGTTGATGAGACTTTAGAGAAGTTTATGTTGATGAGGCTGTAGAGAAGTTTATGTTGATGAGACTGTAGATAAGTTTATGTTGATGAGACTGTAGAGAAGTTTATGTTGATGAGACTGTAGAGAAGTTTATGTTGATGAGACTGTATTATGTTGATGAGGCTGTAGAGAAGTTTATGTTGATGAGGCTGTAGAGAAGTTTATGTTGATGAGACTGTATTATGTTGATGAGACTGTAGAGAAGTTTATGTTGATGAGACTTTAGAGAAGTTTATGTTGATGAGGCTGTAGAGAAGTTTATGTTGATGAGGCTGTAGAGACGTTTATGTTGATGAGACTGTAGAGAAGTTTATGTTGATGAGACTGTAGAGAAGTTTATGTTGATGAAGCTGTAGAGAAGTTTATGTTGATGAGGCTGTAGAAAAGTTTATGTTGATGAGACTGTAGAGAAGTTTATGTTGATGTGGCTGTAGAAAAGTTTATGTTGATGAAGCTGTAGAGAAGTTTATGTTGATGAAGCTGTAGAGAAGTTTATGTTGATGAGGCTGTAGAGAAGTTTGTGTTGATGTGGCTGTAGAGAAGTTATGTTGATGAGGAAACAGTGAAGTTTACGTTGATCTGAGGGATAACCTATTGATAGTCCCAGAGGTCCTCGTCTCCGTGGCTGGGTCTCAGACCAGGTCTCCTGGACCTGATCATTCAGGCTGTTGGTGCTGGTTACATGCAGTTACTCGTAGAAGTAGACACGAGAGACCGGCTCATCAGGGAAACATGTTGACCTTCCTCTTGATGACACGACTCTAGTGGTGACTTACCTTATATACTTGAAGGAAGGGGGTGAAAAAAGTCATTTATTTGAAGGAAGTATGAGGAAAGTTTTATATTTGAAGGAAGGGTGAGGGAAAAATCTTATATTTGAAAGAAAGGTGAGGAAAAATATCTTATTTGAAGGAAGGATGAGGAAAATGTCCTTTATTTGAAGGAAGAGTAACGAGACGCTTTTGTTTGAAGGAAGTGTATGTAAAAACCTTCTGTTTCAAGGAAGTATTTGGAAAGCCTTATATTTAAAGGAAGGGTATAGAAATGCCTTCAATTTGAAGAGTGTGGAGAAGCCTTATATTTGAATGGTGTGGAGAAGCCTTATATTTGAATGGTGTGGAGAAGCCTTATATTTGAATGGTGTGGAGAAGCCTTATATTTGAATGGTGTGGAGAAGCCTTATATTTGAATGGTGTGGAGAAGCCTTATATGTGAATAGTGTGGAGAAGCCTTATATTTGAATGGTGTGGAGAAGCCTTATATGTGAATGGTGGGGAGAAGCCTCATATTTGAGTAGTGTGGAGAAGCCTTATATTTGAGTATTATGGAGAAGCCTTATATTTGAATGGTGTGGAGAAGCCTTATATGTGAATGGTGGGGAGAAGCCTTATATTTGAATGGTGTGGAGAAGCCTTATATGTGAATGGTGGGGAGAAGCCTCATATTTGAGTAGTGTGGAGAAGCCTTATATTTGAGTATTATGGAGAAGCCTTATATTTGAATGGTGTTAAGAAGCCTTATAATTGAATGGTGTGGAGAAGCCTTATATTTGAATGGTGTGGAGAAGCCTTATAATTGAATGGTGTGGAGAAGCCTTATATTTGAATGGTGTGGAGAAGCCTTATATGTGAATGTTGTGGAGAAGCCTTATATTTGAGTTGTATGAAGAAGCTTTATATTTGAGTAATATGGAGAAGCCTTATATTTGAATGGTGTGGAGAAGCCTTATATCTGAGTAGTGTGGAGAAGCCTTATATTTGAGTATTATGGAGAAGTCTTATATTTGAATGGTGTGGAGAAGCCTTATATTTGAATGGTGGGGAGAAGCCTTATATTTGAGTATTATGGAGAAGTCTTATATTTGAATGGTGTGGAGAAGCCTTATATTTGAATGGTGGGGAGAAGCCTTATATTTGAGTATTATGGAGAAGTCTTATATTTGAATGGTATGGAGAAGCCTTATATTTGAATGGTGTGGAGAAGCCTTATATGTGAATGGTGTGGAGAAGCCTTATATTTGAATGGTGTGGAGAAGCCTTATATTTGAATGGTGTGGAGAAGCCATATATTTGAATGGTGTGGAGAAGTCTTATATTTGAATGGTGTGGAGAAGCCTTATATGTGAATGGTGTGGAGAAGCCTTATAATTGAATGGTGTGGAGAAGCCTTATATTTGAATGGTGTGGAGAAGCCTTATATTTGAATGGTGTGGAGAAGCCTTATATGTGAATGGTGTGGAGAAGCCTTATATGTGAATGGTGATGAGAAGCCTTATATTTAAATGGTGTGGAGAAGCCTTATATTTGAATGGTGTGGAGAAGCCTTATATTTGAATGGTGTGGAGAAGCCTTATATTTGAATGGTGTGGAGAAGCCTTATATGTGAATGGTGTGGAGAAGCCTTATATGTGAATGGTGATGAGAAGCCTTATATTTAAATGGTGTGGAGAAGCCTTATATGTGAATGGTGTGGAGAAGCCTTATATGTGAATGGTGTGGAGAAGTCTTGGACTATTCATGTTTAGTTCTTTCTATGCTTATTTAAGTCTGCGGTTTTTACTCTCCTAGTGTCTTGCATCGTCTGGAATGTGGTAAGGAGTTCAGTGTTAATTACAATCAAAACTACTCGCTAAACCCACAAGGGTCATACAGAGCTGCCATTTCAGTGTTAAGATTTAGTTTGATTTGTTAAAAAGGATAAAAAATTAATTTTCTCTCTTTTTCAGTTATTGCTTCTTCAAGAATTTTATTTAAAAATTCCCTGTGATCGCACCTGCTGAGGGTTTTTTTAAATTCGAGGTCTGCGCAGCAGTTGTCTGCATTCTGGTTTGTCTGGAGTATACCTGTCTTAAAGTGCTTCCAAAATTATGGTGCGGTGAGAGGCAGGAGCGTCCTGCTCTACAGCCGTGACGTCCTGCCGTGACGTCCTGCCGTGACGTCCTGCCGGTGTGAAGAATTCCTAAAATCGCAATAACGTGATTGTTAACAGCTCTCAGAACGGAGGGGAAGGGGAAGGATGGAAGGGAAGGGGTTCGAATGCATGGCAAGCCGCTCCTAAAACCAGCAGGTCAGTTTGTTAACACTGTAACTTGCCGTCCTAATGAGATTCATTCGTCTAGTTGTATCCTGTAGCCCAGGAGAACTAGCATGGGTCCCTCTGCAACAACACTGCAGATTCTCAGTGCTAACCTTCCTAGGGTTTAGAAATATAAATAATTGAATGGATCTTGATGAGTAAGATACAGAAGAACCTTTACAGCCGAAACGTGTCGTCTGCATAACAGGTTTCTCCAGTTGTTCATGAATGGTATACAATACCGACAACTTGAAAATTAGACACATGTGCAACATCTGGGTATCTTTATTGTAGACGTTTCACCATCCAGTGGCTTTATCAATACAGATTCTAGGACAAAACTTGAAGACAGTAGAACTATATACAAAAGATGAGGTAATCAGTGCCTCAGCCTTGGAGTTGGTGTGTTCTCCACACCTACGGTGCTGAACACACCAACTACAAGGCCGAGGCACTGATTACCTCATCTTTTGTATATAGTTCTACTGTCTTCAAGTTTTGTCCTAGAATCTGTATTGATAAAGCCACTGGAGGGTGAAACGTCTACAATAAAGATACCCAGATGTTGCACATGTGTCTAATTTCCATCAGGTTTCTTCAGTCAAATACAGGGGATTTTAGCACTGGAGACAATAGAAGTGGAGGGGTAATTTTGAAGTGATGAGTACTTCACCCTCGGTAGAAGGATGAGTCTTGGTAGGCAAGCATGGTACAGGGGTTAGCGCACTCGCTAGTCTCGGATCTGTCTTGGCATGGGATCGAACACCATCCGTCCAGTGAGTTAACACTCTTCTCTGGACTCTTAGCGACTTTAATGCTTGACAGTACTGCTGTCGGTCTATCGTTCTGAGTCTATTGCTTTACCTCTTTACTGGGTTCTACGTGAACTTTACTGGCTTATTGCCTTCCCATGATACAGTAGAATCTTTATGTCAACAGTATTACTTGTGTAGAATAAATATATATTTTTCTAACAATATTTATAGACAAGCTCCCTGCCCAAGACTAAGTCACGTGACCTACTCCCCCCCCCGCATATAGGCCGTCCCTCATAGGCCTCTGTCTCAGATTCTAGCAAGCATAACAAGTGGGCAGACGTGATAGACTGGGCCTATCATAACAGTCTCATAACAATCTACATAACGCTCTACATAACTGTCTACAGTTGTTTCCTTTGATACCATCACTCCGTCAAAGTGCCTCATAACATTGTGTTGTAGACAGTCAGACAGACATGGTGTACCTACATCTTTCATATCCATCGAGACAGCGTGTTTACCATATTAATCCGTTACAGGTCAAACAGCATAGATGTGTTAGTGAACCATACACAATGTATTTACCTTATAAAATGCATTACTAAATAGACTCAGTTCGCGTGCGTTCAGTATACATGAGACACACTGTACTCGCTATACTAATGCGGCGAGAGAAATGCGTAAACACCTTAAATGACCAAAATCGTGCTGAGGCTACTTACCTCCCGCCAGGAAACATCTAATGTGAGGCAATGTGTAGGTGAGTTATTGCTTACATCCTGAGGCCGAGACGTGATGAGTCCTGCCTCACGGCGAGTGTTCTATGACTTATTTATATATATCCACCAGGAGGTACATGGGAGTACAGGGGAGTACAGGGAAGTCCCTGGGAAAGACAGATAGCAATGGGCTTGGAAGTCCACACCGAGGCTATCTGCTGAGAAGAGCCATCTGCTACCTAGGATAAGACGGTCGCACATTATCTGGGTGTGAGAGTCAAGGAGAGAAAAATAGAAGACTAATAATGCCATCAGATTCATCAAGACAGTTAGACTGAACAATACCTTCCAAGACTGATTGATAACATTAAACTACTTCTTTATATCTTCCATCGTCTCCACTATTATTCTCAGTGTGGGATTAAATGAGACACTGGTTGGCGAAGCGTCTCCACACGGGAAGTACCCAAGTGTTGTACATGCGTCTTATTCATCTATCTGTTGGTTTTACATACCATTCATTTATAATACCATTCATTTATAATACCATCTTCTGAAGTACACAGAAATTATCTATTGACTTGACAACGTCTTGAACTAGTTCCTTTCCAAATATTTGGTGTGAATTCCCCACCCAACAAAAAAAATTGTGTAGTGTAGTGTGTGTTTCCAGAGGTAGTGTAGTGTGTCTTTCCAGAGGTAGTGTAGTGTGTGTTTCCAGAGGTAGTGTAGTGTGTGTTTCCAGAGGTAGAGTAGTGTGTCTTTCCAGAGGTAGTGTAGTGTGTGTTTCCAGAGGTAGTGTAGTGTGTCTTTCCAGAGGTAGTGTAGTGTGTGTTTCCAGAGGTAGTGTTGTGTGTGTTTCCAGAGGTAGTGTAGTGTGTGTTTCCAGAGGTAGTGTAGTGTGTGTTTCCAGAGGTAGTGTAGTGTGTGTTTCCAGAGGTAGTGTAGTGTGTCTTTCCAGAGGTAGTGTCTACCTGGAGTCTACCTGGACAGAATTCCAGGGGTCAACGCCCCCGCGGCCCGGTCTGTGACCAGGCCTCTTGTTGGACCAGAGCCTGATCAACCAGGTTGTTACTGCTGGCCGCACGCAGTCCAACGTACGAACCACAGCCCGGCTGATCAGGTACCGACTTAAGGTGCCTGTCCAGTGCCTGCTTGAAGACAGCCAGGGGCTTGTTGGTAATCCCCCTGATGTATGCTGGGAGGCAGTTGAACAATCTTGGGCCCCTCACACTTATTGTGTTGTCCCTCAACGTGCTAGTGGCACCCCTGCTCTTCATTGGGGGGATGTTACATCGCCTGCCGAGTCTTTTGCTTTCGTACGGAGTGATTTTTGTGTGCAAATTTGGTACTAAGCCCTCGAGAATTTTCCATGTGTATATAATAATGTATCTCTCCAGCCTGCGTTCTAGAGAGTACAGGTTTAGGAACTTCAAGCGTTCCCAGTAGTTGAGGTGGTTTATCGCACTTATGCGTGCGGTGAAGGTTCTCTGCACATTTTCAAGGTCAGCAATTTCACCCGCCTTGAAAGGTGCAGTTAGTGTGCAGCAATATTCCAGCCTAGATAGAACAAGCTATCTGTAAAGTGTCAACATGGGCTTGGCATCCCTGGTTTTGAAGGTTCTCATTATCCATCCTGTCATTTTTCGAGCAGATGCAATTGCTACATTGTTATGGTCCTTGAAGGTGAGATCCTCTGACATGATCACTCCCAGGTCTTTGACATTAGTTTTTCGCTCTATTGTGTGGTTGGAATTAGTTTTGTACTCCGATGAGATTTTAATTTCTTCACGTTTTCCGTATCTGAGTAATTGAAATTTCTCATCATTGAACTTCATATTGTTTTCTGCAGCCCATTTAAAGATTTGGTTTATGTCTGCTTGGAGTCTTGCAGTGTCTTCAACGGTGGACACTGTCATACAGATTCGGGTGTCATCTGCAAAGGAAGACACAGACAGCACTGTGGCTTATATCCCTGTCAATGTCTGATATGAGGATGAGGAATAGGATGGGAGCAAGTACTGTGCCTTGTGGAACAGAGCTTTTCACAGTAGCTGCCTCAGACTTTACTCTGTTGACTACTACTCTTTGTGTTCTACGTGTTAGGAAATTATAAATCCATCTACCAACTTTTCCTGTTATTCCTTTATCACGCATTTTGTGTGCTATTACACCATGGTCACACTTGTCAAAGGCTTTTGCAAAATCTGTGTATATAACATCTGCATTCTGTTTATCTTCTAGAGCATCCAGGACCTTGTCGTAGTGGTCCAGTAGTTGGGACAGACAGGAACGGCCTGCTCTAAACCCATGCTGTCCTGGGTTGTGCAATTGATGGGTATCAAGATGGGTGGCGATCTTGCTTCTTAGAACCCTTTCAAAGATTTTTATGATATGGGACGTTAGCGCAATTGGTCTGTAGTTCTTTGCTATTGCTTTACTGCCCCCTTTGTGGAGCGGGGCTATGTCTGTTGTTTTTAGTAGCTGCGGGACGATCCCAGTGTCCATGCTCCCTCTCCATAAGATGTTAAAAGCATGTGACAGGGGCTTCTTGCAGTTCTTGATGAACACGGAGTTCCATGAGTCTGGGCCTGGAGCGGAGTGCATGGGCATGTCATTTATTGCCTTTTCAAAGTCATTTGGCGTAGTGATGATGTCAGAAAGGCATGCGTCTGTCAAGTTCTGTGGCACTCTCATGAAAAAATCATTTAGGTTTTCGATTTTCAGTCTGGTTAGTGGCTCGCTAAAGACTGAGTCATACTGGGATTTAAGTAACTCACTCATTTCCTTGCTGTCATCTGTGTAGGACCCATCCGGTTTAAGTAGGGGCCCAATACTGGTTGTTGTTCTCGACTTTGATTTTGCATAGGAAAAGAAATACTTAGGGTTTCTTTCAATTTCATTTATAGCTCTTAGTTCTTCAGTGTAGTGTGTCTTTCCAGAGGTAGTATAGTGTGTCTTTCCAGAGGTAGTGTAGTGTGTTTCCAGAGGTAGTGTAGTGTGTGTGTTTCCAGAGGTAGTGTAGTGTGTGTTTCCAGAGGTAGTGTAGTGTGTCTTTCCAGAGGTAGTGTAGTGTGTCTTTCCAGAGGTAGTGTAGTGTGTCTTTCCAGAGGTAGTGTAGTGTGTGTTCCAGAGGTAGTGTTGTGTGTGTTTCCAGAGGCAGTAGTGTGTGTGTTCAAGAGGTAGTGTAGTGTGTTCTCCAGAGGTAGTGTAGTGTGTGTTCCAGAGGTAGTGTAGTGTGTCTCCAGAGGTAGTGAGTGTGTGTTCCAGAGGTAGTGTTGTGTGTGTTTCCAGAGGTAGTGTAGTGTGTGTCTCCAGAGGTAGGGTTTTGTGTGTCCAGAGGTAGTGTAGTGTGTGTCCAGATGAAGTGTAGTGTGTTTTCCAGAGGTAGTGTTGTGTGTCTCTTCCAGAGGTAGTGCAGTGTGTTTTCCAGAGGTAGTGTTGTGTGTCTTTCCAGAGGTAGTGTAGTGTGTCTTCCAGAGGTAGTGTAGTGTGTCTTTCCAGAGGTAGTGTAGTGTGTTCCAGAGGTAGTGTAGTGTGTGTGTTCCAGAGGTAGTGTTGTGTGTGTTTCCAGAGGTAGTGTAGTGTGTGTTCCAGAGGTAGAGTAGTGTGTGATCCAGAGGTAGTGTAGTGTGTTCAAGGTACGTAGTGTGTTCAGAGGTAGTGTAGTGTGCTCAGAGTAGTGAGTGTGTGTTCCAGAGGTAGTGTAGTGTGTGTCTCCAGAGGTAGAGTAGTGTGGTCCAAGGAGTGTGTGTTTCCAGAGGTAGTGAGTGTGTTCCAGATAGTGTAGTGTGTTCCAGAGGAGTGTTGTGTGTGTTCCAGAGTGAGTGCGTGTGCTCCAGAGGTAAGAGTGTTGTCAGAGGAGTGTTGTGTGTGTCCAGAGGAGTGTAGTGTGTGTTCCAGAGGAGTGTAGTGTGTGTTCCAGAGGTAGTGTAGTGTGTTTCCAGAGGTATGTGTGTGTGTTCCAGAGGTAGTGTAGTGTGTGTTTCCAGAGGTAGAGTAGTGTGTATCCAGAGGTAGTGTAGTGTGTGTTCAAAGGTACTGTAGTGTGTGTTTCAGAGGTAGTGTAGGTGTGTTCCAGAGGTGTGAGTGTGTGTTCCAGAGGAGTGAGTGTGTGTCCAGAGGTAGAGTAGTGTGTTCAGAGAGTGTTGTGTGTGTTCCAGAGGTAGTGTAGCGTGTGCTCCAGAGGTAGTGAGTGTGTCCAGAGGTAGTGTAGTGTGTGCTCCAGAGGTAGTGTAGTGTGTGTCCAGAGGCAGTGCAGTGTGTGTCCAGAGGTAGTGTAGTGTGTGTCCAGAGGTAGTGTAGTGTGCGTTCCAAGAGTGAGTGTGCGTTCCAGAGGTAGTGTTGTGTGTGTTTGCAGAGGTAGAGTAGGTGTGTCCAGTGGAGTGTAGTGTGTCTTCCGAGGTAGTGTAGTGTGGTTTAAAGAGGAGTGTAGTGTTGTTCAGAGGAGTGTTGGTGTGTTTCCAGAGGTAGTGTAGTGTGTTTCCAGAGGTAGTGTAGTGTGTGTTCAGAGGTAGTGTTGTGTGTGCTCCAGAGATAGTGTAGTGTGTGTTTTCAGAGGAGTGTAGTGTGTGTTCCAGAGATAGTGTAGTGTGTCTTCCAGAGGTAGTGCAGTGTGTGTTCCAGAGGTAGTGTTGTGTGTGTCTCCAGAGGTAGTGTTGTGTGTGTTTCCAGAGGTAGTGTTGTGTGTGTTTCCAGAGGAGAGTAGTGTGTGTTTCCAGAGGTAGTGTACTTGGCGTTTCCATAGGTAGTGTAGTGTGCGTTTCCAGAGGTAGTGTTGTGTGTGTTTCCAGAGATAGTGTAGTGTGTGTTTCCAGAGGATGTGTTGTGTGTGTTTCCAGAGATAGTGTAGTGTGTTTTTCCAGAGGTAGTGTAGTGTGTGTTTCCAGAGGTAGTGTAGTGTGTGTTTCCAGAGGTAGTGTAGTGTGTGTTTCCAGAGGTAGAGTAGTGTGTGTTTCCAGAGGTAGTGTAGTGTTCGTTTCCAGAGGGAGTGTTGTGTGTGTTTCCAGAGGTAGTGTAGTGTGTGTTTCCAGAGGTAGTGTAGTGTGTGTTTCCAGAGGTAGTGTAGTGTGTGTTTCCAGAGGTAGTGTAGTGTGTGTTTCCAGAGGTAGTGTAGTGTGTGTTTCCAGAGGTAGTGTAGTGTGTGTTTCCAGAGGTAGTGTAGTGTGTGTTTCCAGAGGTAGTGTAGTGTGTGTTTCCAGAGGTAGTGTAGTGTGTTTTCAGAGGTAGTGTTGTGTGTGTTTCCAGAGGTAGAGTAGTGTGTGTTTCCAGAGGTAGTGTAGTGTGCGTTTCCATAGGTAGTGTAGTGTGCGTTTCCAGAGGTAGTGTTGTGTGTGTTTCCAGAGATAGTGTAGTGTGTGTTTCCAGAAGTTGTGTTGTGTGTGTTTCCAGAGATAGTGTAGTGTGTGTTTCCAGAGGTAGTGTAGTGTGCGTTTCCAGAGGTAGTGTAGTGTGTGTTTCCAGAGGTAGTGTTGTGTGTGTTTCCAGAGGTTGTGTTGTGTGTGTTTCCAGAGATAGTGTAGTGTGTGTTTCCAGAGGTAGTGTAGTGTGTGTTTCCAGAGGTAGTGTTGTGTGTGTTTCCAGAGGTAGTGTAGTGTGTGTTTCCAGAGGTAGAGAGTGTTTGTTCAGAGGTAGTGTTGGTGTGTTCCAGAGGAGAGTAGTGTGTGTTTCCAGAGGTAGTGTAGTGTGTGTTTCCAGAGGTAGTGTAGTGTGTGTTTCCAGAGGTAGTGTAGTGTGTGTTTCCAGAGGTAGAGTAGTGTGTGTTTCCAGAGGTAGTGTAGCGTGTGTTTCCAGAGGTAGTGTTGTGTGTGTTTCCAGAGGTAGTGTAGTGTGTGTTTCCAGAGGTAGAGTAGTGTGTGTTTCCAGAGGTAGTGTAGTGTTTTTCCAGAGGTAGTGAATTGTGTGTCCAGGACGGTATTATTACCATGACTACAACTATTGATATGACGGGAGATGTGGAAAGGACTCCGTAGAAAGAGAGGCAAACTGTAAGAGTACATGAAGACTGTAAGAAGGAATACACGGGAAAGAATACAATTAAAACTAAAACAACAATTGAAAGAAATACAATGAATGCCGCTTTGAAAATATATCAAGTAAAAGGATAAACAGATCTATGATCCAGGCATTTTATTTCAAAAAATGCTGCTATTGTGTTTTGAAAAGGAGCCTATACACAAGAGTCGGAAAATTTGAAATGTTAGAAGATTAGGTCTCAAATAAAAGTTATAAGAAAACACTGGTGAACGAGGCGATACGTGGGGAGGGAAAAAACGAGGTAAGCTGTTGAATATGTGGCGCTTCTTGCTTGGTAGTTGAGGCAACCATATACCATGAAAATTATATGTCATATTGTCTTTGGTGAGCGTGCCAGCTGAAGAGGAAAGAGGACAGCCACAAAGAAAAGGCTATGCATCAGCATTTGCCCGAAAGTGCGGCGTTGTCACAGAGGACAGTGAGTACTCCCAATTCTCTTTTAACAACTTAGTGCAACTCAAAGAAGAATTTGTACCACCACAAACAACACACACACACACACACACACACATATATATATATATATATATATATATATATATATATATATATATATATATATATATATATATATATATATATATATATATATATATATATATATATATATATATATAAAGCCCGGCAAGAAAAGGATTGAGTGTTGGTTGTACTGTTCCACAACCACAAGGAGATTAAAGATCACATTATTTTTTACACGTTGTCAGTGGTTGTTTGTATTTCGAAAGAGCAAAAGAAAGTTGTTGACACTGTAGCAAAGTACTTGAACATTCACTACTCATACTATTCTATGTTAAGAATGCCACTTTGGATGAAACTGATAATTATTCCTTCTTGCACTCCATGGAGCATCTAAGAGTGAAACCTCTCTAAATGAGTCTAGCATCGCGAGCTTCATCTGAGCGAGACTTCAGCTAGCAACACCAGCTGCACGCCTGCACTTCCTGCAACACTATCAACAAATTCATTCGTGGCTAAGTAGTCGGTTTCCACGCGAGATTCGTGATGGATTGCTTCCTATCTCAGCTGCTGAAGCAGCAACCACCGGAGGAGTCGCTGTTGAACCTCACATGGTGCAGGCGCAGCAAGGGTTGCCACGGACGAGGCAGCAACCCCCGGAGGAGTCGCTGTTGAACCTCACATGGTGCAGGCGCAGCAAGGGTTGCCACGGACGAGGCAGCAACCCCCGGAGGAGTCGCTGTTGAACCTCACATGGTGCAGGCGCAGCAAGGGTTGCCACGGACGGCTACATAAAATAAAAGGCTGGCTTCAGATGCTCAGGAATATGTACACTCTCTCTCCATGTGTCGCCGTCTTCATCTTTTCTCAGTTCATCGATAAGTTTCCACTAAACTCTCATGTTTCAACATACCTTGTCACGGACGAGGAAGAACATGTACCAATGCTGTTTCCTGGATGATGATGATAATGATGACAGTGATGATGACCATCTCTTTTGATGATATTAACAGTGAAGACAGTGACACTAGTAGAGAACATTAAAGTTATGATGAATAACACTATTTGTAAACGACTTTCCAGAGAAGAAATGTGTTCTTAATAGTGAACCTAATGTTCACCGAGGTAATGAACCTGACGCAACATTTTCATATGTTACCACTAGTACTGAACAAGGTGCCACTAGTACTGAACAAGGTGCCACTAGTACTGAACAAGGTGCCACTAGTACTGAACAAGATGCCACTAGTACTGAACAAGATGCCACTAGTACTGAACAAGATGCCACTAGTACTGAACAAGGTGCCACTAGTACTGAACAAGGTGCCACTAGTACTGAACAAGATGCCACTAGTACTGAACAAGATGCCACTAGTACTGAACAAGATGCTACTAGTACTGAACAAGGTGCCACTAGTACTGAACAAAGTGCCACTAGTACTGAACAAGGTGCCACTAGTACTGAACAAGATGCCACTAGTACTGAACAAGATGCCACTAGTACTGAACAAGGTGCCACTAGTACTGAACAAGGTGCCACTAGTACTGAACAAGGTGCCACTAGTACTGAACAAGATGCCACTAGTTCTGAACAAGATGCCACTAGTACTGAACAAGATGTCACTAGTACTGAACAAGGGTGCCACTAGTACTGAACAAGATGCCACTAGTACTGAACAAGATGCCACTAGTACTAAACAAGATGCCACTAGTACTGAACAAGATGTCACTAGTACTGAACAAGATGCCACTAGTACTGAACAAGATGCCACTAGTACTGAACAAGATGCCACTAGTACTGAACAAGATGCCACTAGTACTGAACAAGATGTCACTAGTACTGAACAAGATGCTACTAGTACTGAACAAGATGCCACTAGTACTGAACAAGATGCCACTAGTACTAAACAAGATGCCACTAGTACTGAACAAGATGTCACTAGTACTGAACAAGATGCCACTAGTACTGAACAAGATGCCACTAGTACTGAACAAGATGCCACTAGTACTGAACAAGATGCCACTAGTACTGAACAAGATGTCACTAGTACTGAACAAGATGCTACTAGTACTGAACAAGATGCCACTAGTACTGAACAAGATGCCACTAGTACTGAACAAGATGCTACTAGTACTGAACAAGGTGCCACTAGTACTGAACAAAGTGCCACTAGTACTGAACAAGGTGCCACTAGTACTGAACAAGGTGCCACTAGTACTGAACAAGATGTCATTAGTACTGAACAAGGGTGCCACTAGTACTGAACAAGATGCCACTAGTACTGAACAAGGTGCCACTAGTACTGAACAAGATGCCACTAGTACTGAACAATTTGCCACTAGTACTGAACAAGATGCCACTAGTACTGAACAAGGTGCCACTAGTACTGAACAAGATGTCACTAGTACTGAACAAGGGTGCCACTAGTACTGAACAAGATGCCACTAGTACTGAACAAGGTGCCACTAGTACTGATCAAAGTGCCACTAGTACTGAACAATGTGCCACTAGTACTGAACAAGATGCCACTAGTACCGAACAAGGTGCCACTAGTACTGAACAAGGTGCCACTAGTACTGAACAAGATGTCACTAATACTGAACAAGGTGCCACTAGTACTGAACAAGATGCCACTAATACTGAACAAGATGCCACTAGTACTGAACAAGATGCCACTAGTACTGAACAAGATGCTACTAGTACTGAACAAGATGCCACTAGTACTGAACAAGATGCCACTAGTACTGAACAAGATGCTACTAGTACTGAACAAGGTGCCACTAGTACTGAACAAAGTGCCACTAGTACTGAACAAGGTGCCACTAGTACTGAACAAGATGCCACTAGTACTGAACAAGATGCCAGTAGTACTGAACAAGATGCCACTAGTACTGAACAAGATGCCACTAGTACTGAACAAGATGCCACTAGTACTGAACAAGATGCCACTAGTACTGAACAAGATGCCACTAGTACTGAACAAGATGCCACTAGTACTGAACAAGATGCCACTAGTACTGAACAAGATGCTACTAGTACTGAACAAGATGCCACTAGTACTGAACAAGATGCCACTAGTACTGAACAAGATGCTACTAGTACTGAACAAGGTGCCACTAGTACTGAACAAAGTGTCACTAGTACTGAACAAGGTGCCACTAGTACTGAACAAGGTGCCACTAGTACTGAACAAGAGGTCATTAGTACTGAACAAGAATGCCACTAGTACTGAACAAGATGCCACTAGTACTGAACAAGGTGCCACTAGTACTGAACAAGATGCCACTAGTACTGAACAAGGTGCCACTAGTACTGAACAAGGTGACACTAGTACTGAACAAGGTGCCACTAGTACTGAACAAGGTGCCACTAGTACTGAACAAGATGTCACTAGTACTGAACAAGGGTGCCACTAGTACTGAACAAGATGCCACTAGTACTGAACAAGGTGCCACTAGTACTGAAAAAGGTGCCACTAGTACTGAACAAGGTGCCACTAGTACTGAACAAGAGGCCACTAGTACTGAACAAGATGCCACTAGTACTGAACAAGGTGCCACTAGTACTGAACAAGATGTCACTAGTACTGAACAAGGTGCCACTAGTACTGAACAATATGCCACTAGTACTGAACAAGGTGCCAGCTAGTACTGAACAAGGTGCCACTAGTACTGAACAAGGTGCCACTAGTACTGAACAAGATGTCACTAGTACTGAACAAAGTGCCACTAGTACTGAATAAGATGTCACTAGTCCTGAACAAGGTGCCACTAGTACTGAACAAGGTATTATTAGTACTGAACAAGATGCCACTAGTAATGAACAAAATACCACTAGTACTGAACAAGATGCCACTAGTACGGAACAAGATGCCACTAGTACTGAACAAGATGCCACTAGTACTGAACAAGATGCCACTAGTACTGAACAAGATGCCACTAGTACTGAACAATATGCCACTAGTACTGAACAATATGCCACTAGTACTGAACAAGATGCCACTAGTATTGAACAAGGTGCCACTAGTACTGAATAAAATGCCAAGAAAATGAAAGTTTAATAAAAAAAACACTATTTCATGAATAGGTTTACAGAAGATGCTATACAAAAATAATGCGCCATGTACTACTCTGCCTTTTGGGTGGTGTAGAAAGGTAACCTAGAAGACAAAAAAAATGTAATTGAAAGGTGGTGTAACTAGTGTGGAAATATAACTGTTTATCTTATCCAAATGTATTAAACATACCAAAACTTTAAAATCTATTATTATATGTGCAATTTTGAGCTATTTCATTATTTTGGTTATTAAGTGTAATTTCCCCGAAAAATCAAAGTTTAATGAGAAAACAGGAAAAACTGTGTCACCTGAAATGTTTATATAGAAGTTAGTTATCTATGTTTATATTGATAGTAGTTATCTATGTTTATATTGATAGTAGTTATCTATGTTTATATTGGTGTTAGTTATCTATGTTTATAATAATAGTAGTCACACTGTAATATTCACAATAATAATAGTCATCTGTAATGTTTATAATAATGTAGTCAACTGCAATGTTTGTAATAATGGAAGTCACCTATAATGATATAATAATGGAAGTCACCTGTAATGATATAATAATGGAAGTCACCTGTAATGATATAATAATGGTAGTCACCTGTAATGATATAATAATGGTAGTCACCTGTAATGATATAATAATGGTAGTCACCTGTAATGATATAATAATGGAAGTCACCTGTATCTTTAAGGAGGTGTAACACAAACCACCTTCAGGATGGTTTAAAAACGCGTGAAACAGAACCAGACTTTATCTTAGACAAGTTTTCGGCCAACGCTGAGACTCGTTTAGCTACTTACTGAACGAAACGTCGGCTGAAATAGAGATATTTCTGCATACGCGTTTCTATAACCAGTTTCCAACTTGTTGCCAGCAGTCAGCAGGCGCAAGGCAGCGTCAGCCAGCGACGGGGACACAGTGAAGATGGCTGCTGTAAAATAAGACATATGAGGAGTGTTAGAATATTGTATGGAGGAAACGTTCCGCCAGACAGAGGCTTCTTCAGTCGTGACTAAGGCAACTGTTCGTGGCGACGCGTTTCTTCAATATTCTAACACTACGCACTTGTCTTTGTTGCACATTCATCGTTATTGTAAGTTATATATATCTTACCTAGCATGGTTGGTACCCCGACTCACACCTGACCTAGACAAGGCTGTCAGGTAGTTACATTCGTGTGAGACGAGAGAGAGAGAGAGAGAGTGATTGAGTGAACGTTGCCGAGGGGGTGCCAAAGTGGGGGTGCCACGGGAGGGAGGGGGCGTGGCTTGACCAGGTAAGGGAAGGGGCCGTGGTGAGTGGCAGTGTGCCAGTAAAGCACTCGCGTCTCCGACTGTGTTGAGTGAACGTGTGTGGTGCTTGTGGCTCCTCCAGTGAACCTGACCACGGTAGACTCGTCAAGGTGCATTACACTATAACACAGTCTTCTTCACTCACCGTATCGACTCGTGTTCCTCATCACTGCATATAAAGACACACTATGCAGAACGAGCTTCTATTGGGAGCACGTCTTGAACTGTTAAGATTTTTTTTATCAAGTCAAGACTTCATAATGATCCATATATTTATAATCTTGCTCAGCAACGTGTCTTTTCTTCGCTACATTCGGTACTACACTATCACCGTCCATACCGACTCTTCCTCATCCCCGTCTTTATCAGCTCTTCCTCCCCACCGTTCATTTCGACAGTGTTGTATGGATGGCTTAGAGATTACACAAGTCAGTACCCCGTGACAACCGCCCTACGTCTCACCTCGTACGCCTTGCGGGGATATCAAAGAGCTGCAGACAGTTTCCTTGAAGGCGTCGAAGCTTCGTAATAAACTCCGTTTTCCGCTGTAAAGCCATAAATCAAAACAGGCAGACGCTGGGCGTGTTGGAGGAGGAGAGGAAGCGTGGCTGACACTCCCCCTTGAACACCTGCGAGCACACTGACTCAGTCAGAGTATCCACCTCCCTCACACACACACACACACACACACACACACACACACACACACACACACAAACACACACAAACCAAAATAACAAAATCAGCTATATAATAATTATATGAACAACCTAATAGAAATCATCATTGTTTAAGTGGGTAACTTGAAGGTGAGAGCCCCGTGAAGGTGAGAGCCCCGTGAAGGTGAGAGCAGTGACCAAGGTTATTCGCTCCAGTCCCCTATTTTACTGCCATTGTATTATGCACCACAACACCATTTCATTGCCCACTTGTTTCTATATTACTTAACAGACAGGCAACGGCACTCTATTTATACAATCTATTTATATAAACACATATATAATCTATATACACAGTACATCAAATAATTTTCCACCTCAAGCTTTTTTCTAATTTATATACTTTTTTCTACATCTGTCGCTATATTAATATTTATAGATAAAAAAATATATATTTTATCTATATATTTTATGTTTCATATAAACGTAAATGCATTGGTTGAGTAAATTGTTTATATATATATCTATCTTGTTATCTACCTACCCATTCGCCATTATATTTACTTACCTATCTATTGAAGCCAATATCTATTACTCCAAAAATCAGTTTAAAAGTCTGAATCTCTGTTTATTCAGTCTTATATCTATCACTCGATTAATGTAACCCTATCATCTAGACCTTCGCTATCCATCAACCTAACTTATACGCAGAACTCTGCCTATCCGTCCTTAAAGTCAGGCGAATCCGATCAGTTGTTTCTAACCAGTCGAGATGTCTTTAAAGTCAGGTGATGTATCCGATCGACTGTTTCTGACCAGTAGAATCGTTTCCGAAGTCAGATGAATCCGATTTGGGGGATTCCTGGCCTGCAGAGTCGTTCTTGAAGGGTATCCGATCCTCGGCTGTTTCTGGCCAATAGCGTCATTGTTGCTGTCGGGGGTCACTGGACCTTATGTGATGAACCTATCCGTTCTTCTTCGCAGGGCCGAGAATAAACATTACAGACTCATTACAAACATTCAGTAGCGAAGGGTAAACCAAGAAGGAACACACGAGGACTGTGATCGACCCACCAGCAGCGTCACCTCACACACCGGCCGCGTTCAAGGTATGAATCCATTTTCTTGGCTGTGGTTCAAAATTTTTGTGTTTTCTTGTGAGGTTTTTTGCCTTTAACCCTTGTGAGGAAATGACACAACTTGCAGAGCAAGCATTTATTAGCAGATCGTTTCGCCCTCTGTAGAGCTTTTGGTAAGTCATGTTTCGCTCTGTGCAGAACTTTATCATGCCATATTTCGCCCTGTGTAAAGTTTTTTAACTTGTCATAAATTGATCAAGCTCTACACAGGGCGAAACGTTGTGTCAATAAAAGCATGTTCTTGAACCTGTCTTCTTCACTAGCGTCGACAGCACGACATATCGCTCCATTTAACCCTAAAGAAACAATTATTCTCTACTGTCACAACGTTGCTTCTATAAAAACAAATATCTGACGATCATCTTGGCGTCGGAAAATTTAAAACTGGTTAATTGGTTTATTATATTTCAAGTATATCGACTGCACGTAGGTCGTTACGGCTGCCTTTCGCCTGTAAACTAACGTCATGAATTCATATATATATATATATATATATATATATATATATATATATATATATATATATATATATATATATATATATATATATATATATATATATATATATATATATATATATATATATATATATATATATATATATATATATATATATATATATATATATATATATTATATATATAATATATATATATATATATATAATATATATATATATATATATATATATATATATATATATATATATATATATATATATATATATATATATATATATAAATATATATATATATGTATATATATATATATATATACTATATAATATATATATATATATATATATATAAATATGCAAAAAGATCACAGTAAACAGGTGATATCAAAATATGCAAAACAACCACTATGAAAAAATAGAAGAATTCCAAGCGCTTTCGTGACTACTCACCTAAGGTTGTATCAAGCAAGTCCATGGTTGAGAGGAATATAATAGAATCATGTTTCATTAAAAGTAGTTTTGAAAATAATATGAATATTTCTTTTGGTTTATATAAATTGGATTCATTTATAATTAATAAAATTTGGGAAGAATTTAATGATAAATTGGACTAATCTTAATTCTTGGGAAGAGTTTCAGGTCCTTTCTTATGTTCCTCTTCACAGAGTCGTGAGATGTTACGCTACTGTGAGGTGTTGTCTTTGTTAGTGTGATGTGACTGTGAGGTGTAGTCTCGCCCCTTATATAAGCCCTTCTTGTCTTGTTTCCTTTTATAGTTCCTTGATAATGTGAGTTGTCACGAAAGCGCTTGGAATTCTTCTATTTTTTCATAGTGGTTGTTTTGCATATATAAATATATATATATATATATATATATATATATATATATATATATATATATATATATTTTATTATTTTTTTATTAACACATCGGCCGATTCCCACCAAGGCAGGGTGGCCCGAAAAAAAAACTTTCATCATCATTCACTCTATCACTGTCTTGCCAGAAGGGTGCTTTACACTACAGTTATAAAACTGCAACATTTACACCCCTCCTTCAGAGTGCCGGCACTGTACTTCCCATCTCCAGAACTCAAGTCCGGCCTGCCGGTTTCCTGAATCCCTTCATAAATGTTACTTTGCTCACACTCCAACAGCACGTCAAGTATTAAAACCATATGCCTCCATTCACTCCTATCAAATACGCTCACACATGCTTGCTGGAAATCCAAGCCCCTCGCACACAAAACTTCCTTTACCCCCTCCCTCCAACCTTTCCTAGGCCGACCCCTACCCCGCCTTCCCTCCACTACAGATCCATACACTCTCGAAGTCACTCTGTCTCGTTCCATTCTCTCTACATGTCCAAACCACCTCAACAACCCCTCCTCAGCTCTCTGGACAATCGTTTTGGTAATCCCGCACCTCCTCCTAATTTCCAAACTCCGAATTCTCTGCATTATATTCACACCACACATTGACCTCAGACATGACATCTCCACTGCCTCCAGCCTTCTCCTCGTTGCAACATTCATCACCCATGCTTCACACCCATATAAGAGCGTTGGTATAACTATACTTTCATACATTCCCCTCTTTACTTCCATGGACAAGGTTCTTTGTCTCCACAGACTCCGAAGTGCTCCACTCATATATATATATATATATATATATATATATATATATATATATATATATATATATATATATATATATATATCGTGCAGAATAGGTAAAACTGGTCATTGAGCAAGAACTCATTTAAAATTAAGTCCTTTCTAAAAAAAATATTATACGTTTAAATATATATCTTTTCATTTATGTTAATGTAAAAAATATTAATTTTGAATCAAAAGAATCTTAGAAAACTTACCTAACCTTATTATAATAAGCGCAATTTAATTTAACCTAATCCAACTAAATATATTTTAGATAAGCTTACAATAATTTGATAAAAAACAAACACCATGAAATATATATATTTTTTTCGTTAAGTTCAGAATGATTTTTGCGAAATTATTGGATACACAAATTTTCGCTTGCCTTATTCGGCAAGGAGAGCGTTGCTATTTAAGCCAAAATCGCAAGTTTTGCCTATTCGGCACGACATTATATTGAAAGCTACTTTAATGCATGTGTAAATGGTTTAGAAAAGCGACAAGCGTCTCATACTTTAATGCAAATAAAAGTTCTAGATGAGTAGGCAGAAATAAAAGATAAGACATAAACATGGGCAGACATTACGAGGCCATGAGTCCCACTCATCAGCTCCCCACTCATCAGCTCCCCACTCATCAGCTCCCCACTCATCAGCTCCCAACTCATCAGCTCCCCACTCATCAGCTCCCCACTCATCAGCTCCCCACTCATCAGCTCCCCACTCATCAGCTCCGCGGTGACTTCGACGCAGCCTATATAGTGACCCTGTGCTGCTGCTGCTGCTGCTGCTGCTGCTGCCTTGGGCACATTCACTGCAACTAGGTTGATTCATGCACAGTTATAGCAGATCAAGATGTTTCACTCAACACAGTTATAGCAGATCAAGATGTTTCACTCAACACAGTTATAGCAGATCAAGATGTTTCACTCAACACAGTTATAGCAGATCATGATGTTTCACTCAACACAGTTATAGCAGATCAAGATGTTTCACTCAACACAGTTATATCAGATCAAGATGTTTCACTCAACACAGTTATAGCAGATCAAGATGTTTCACTCAACACAGTTATAGCAGATCAAGATGGTTCACTCAACACACAGTTATAGCAGATCAAGATGTTTCACTCAACACACAGTTATAGCAGATCAAGATGTTTCACTCAACACACAGTTATAGCAGATCAAGATGTTTCACTCAACACACAGTTATAGCAGATCAAGATGTTTCACTCAACACACAGTTACAGCAGATCAAGATGTTTCACTAAACACAGTTATAGCAGATCAAGATGTTTCACTCAACACACAGTTATAGCAGATCAAGATGTTTCACTCAACACACAGTTATAGCAGATCAAGATGTTTCACTCAACATAGTTATAGCAGATCAAGATGTTTCACTCAACACAGTTATAGCAGATCAAGATGTTTCACTCAACACAGTTATAGCAGATCAAGATGTTTCACTCAACACACAGTTATAGCAGATCAAGATGTTTCACTCAACACAGTTATAGCAGATCAAGATGTTTCACTCAACACACAGTTATAGCAGATCAAGATGTTTCACTCAACACACAGTTATAGCAGATCAAGATGTTTCACTCAACACACAGTTATAGCAGATCAAGATGTTTCACTAAACACACAGTTATAGCAGATCAAGATGTTTCACTCAACACACAGTTATAGCAGATCAAGATGTTTCACTCAACACAGTTATAGCAGATCAAGATGTTTCACTCAACACACAGTTATAGCAGATCAAGATGTTTCACTCAACACAGTTATAGCAGATCAAGATGTTTCACTCAACACAGTTATAGCAGATCAAGATGTTTCACTCAACACAGTTATAGCAGATCAAGATGTTTCACTCAACACACAGTTATAGCAGATCAAGATGTTTCACTCAACACACAGTTATAGCAGATCAAGATGTTTCACTAAACACACAGTTATAGCAGATCAAGATGTTTCACTCAACACACAGTTATAGCAGATCAAGATGATTCACTCAACACACAGTTATAACAGATCAAGATGTTTCACTCAACACAGTTATAGCAGATCAAGATGTTTCACTCAACACAGTTATAGCAGATCAAGATGTTTCACTCAACACAGTTATAGCAGATCAAGATGTTTCACTCAACACAGTTATAGCAGATCAAGATGTTTCACTCAACACAGTTATAGCAGATCAAGATGTTTCACTCAACACAGTTATAGCAGATCAAGATGTTTCACTCAGCACACAGTTATAGCAGATCAAGATGTTTCACTCAACACACAGTTATAGCAGATCAAGATGTTTCACTCAACACAGTTATAGCAGATCAAGATATTTCACTCAACACACAGTTATAGCAGATCAAGATGTTTCACTCAACACAGTTATAGCAGATCAAGATGTTTCACTCAACACAGTTATAGCTGATCAAGATGTTTCACTCAACACAGTTATAGCAGATCAAGATGTTTCACTCAACACACAGTTATAGCAGATCAAGATGTTCACTCAACACACAGTTATAGCAGATCAAGATGTTTCACTCAACACAGTTATAGCAGATCAAGATGTTTCACTAAACACACAGTTATAGCAGATCAAGATGTTTCACTCAACACACAGTTATAGCAGATCAAGATGTTTCACTCAACACACAGTTATAGCAGATCAAGATGTTTCACTCAACACAGTTATAGCAGATCAAGATGTTTCACTCAACACAGTTATAGCAGATCAAGATGTTTCACTCAACACAGTTATAGCAGATCAAGATGTTTCACTCAACACAGTTATAACAGATGAAGCAATGACTGCCTATTATTGCATGGTACAATTAAAATAATAATAGTAATAATAATAATATAATTATTATGGATAATAATAATAATATTATTATTATTAATACTGATAATAATATTATTGATATTAATAATAATAATAATAATAATAATAATAATAATAATAATTATTATTATCATTATTATTATTATTATTATGTTCCTGAAAAGGCGCCTTTAAGTGTTTGCCTGAATTTTTTTATTTGTTTTCCTTCTTCCAAGATTTCCTTTATAACTTGAGAACACCTCATCCGATCGTCTTCAACTTTGCTTTACTGTACCTGGGAAAGAGTTCATTTAAAGGTCTGATAATTTTCAAAAGCCTATTCTGCTTGGCCTTAAACATTCAACAGTGGTGCATCGTAGTTGCAACTTCGTCATTTTCATTTGCAAATAATATGGAATTTGTCTCTCTCCTCCAAAAAAAAAGTACTCCTCCCCCCCCCCCTAAAATGATATCTTTTCCCACGCCTGTTGAAGGAGGCGTGAGAGGCTGTCGTATATCTCGGAGTCTCTCACCATTAAGACACGTGTGTGAATCCCACAGTTGATCTTCGTCTACTCACAAGGAGCCTTCCTCTGTCTTTGATGGACGGTGATCGCACGTGTGTGACGTTAGGGAGAGGATAGATCAGTCAGTCATGTATTCTGGCAGTCAGGGGGTCAGTTAGTCAGTGGGTCAGTCAGTCAGTTTTTTTTCAATCAGTTGGTTAGTGGGTCAGTTAGTGAGTCAATCAGTAAATCAGTGTATCAGTCAGACGGTCAATCAGTCAATGGGTCAGACAGTCAGTCAATAAGTCAGTTAAGTCAAGGCGACAGGCATTTTTACCCAAGAGAAAATCGCTGGTCATGTGACCGCCACTACACACGTCTGATCCCTCGTCAGTGTTACGCAAGTTCTCGTTCTCTTTTACACTTTTTCAGGGCCACATTCCACCTCATCCACTCCTACCTTCTGATGGCCTTTCTAGGTGACGTCTGCCACTCGACATCCAAAGAAATCAAACTACTATCACATTTTTTTTTACGTTACACCTGAATGCATACAAGTTTTAGCTTCCCTATAATGGTGAAGGCAGAGAATTTCCACCCACAACCATGACTAGGCATTCAGCGAACACACACACACACACACACACACACACACACACACACACACACACACACACACACACACAAGAATAGCCTGTGCAGTCAATGCTCATTTGACAAATGTAAGAGTGGCCTTCAGGAATCTCAACAAAGAGTCGTTCCGGGTCCATTGTACAACATATGTCAGCTTCGTCTTGGAGTATACAACATCAGTAAGGAACCCGCACGTGAAAACAACAAGAAATCTGTTACAAAGTTTGTTACAGAGCTGCGAGGTTTGGACTACGAGGAGAGGTTAACAGAATTAAATCTAACGACACTGGAAGACAAAAATACTTAGGAGAATTGATAGGATAGACAGAGCAAGCTGTCTGAGAGGTGAGAAGCAAGTACCTGAGGGCACAGCCACAAGGAAGTCAGGAAGTATTTCTTCTGTGTCAGAGTAGTGGGGAAGCAGAATGATCTCGTTGAAGTGGTGGAGGCAGGCTCCATACATAGTTTTAAGAACAGGTACTATAGGGCCCATGAGGCTAGAGGTGGGCTGAATCTGACAAGCGGCAAGGGGTGGAGGGGCTAGGACTCGACCCTTG
The DNA here is from genome assembly GCA_009830355.1 of Cherax destructor. NCBI lineage: Eukaryota > Metazoa > Arthropoda > Malacostraca > Decapoda > Parastacidae > Cherax > Cherax destructor. The sequence goes on from WNWK01004774.1 coordinate 50,509, forward strand.
TAACTACATATTGGTAAGAACATATAGGTAATATACATACACACACAAACAAACACACAAGGTGACTGAAGCGGGGCCAGGAGCCAAGTCTCAATCCCCACCAACATAACTAGGTGCGTACACACCTCCATCACCCTCCTCAAATTCTCTGTGCTCCCTCCATCCCTACCTCTCTGTGCTCCCTCCATCCCTACCTCTCTGTGCTCCCTCCATCCCTACCTATTTCCTTTCCACCCTCCCTAATATTAACCTGTGTCTCCCAAATAATACTGTTGATAAATCCAGTTTTATTGAATAAAACAAAAAAGTATCTACACCTCTCTCTTCCCTCGCCGCCTACACGTTTCCTCACTCCATCTCTCACTCGTTCCTTCTCTTCGTACATTGCTTGGTTACTTTTCTCTCTCTGTTTCTTCATCCATACATCCACTCCGGGGTATGACAACCACTCAGCAACTTTCTAAGACTCAAAGCCCAACTAATTCGACTTTTATGTTAAAAGTAACGATAAAGCCTCAGCTGAGAAGTTATAAAATAATGTATTATTGAAGAGCTGTCAGCAGCCAACAACAGAGTGAGACTTCGTTACTTTACTTTCACTAACAAGACTTCGGGGAAGCCAGACCTCATTTTCTCACTCTCACTGACGAGACTTCAGGGAAGTCAGACCTCATTTTCTCACTCTCACTGACGAGACTTCAGGGAAGCCAGATCTCATTTTCTCACTCTCACTAAAGAGACTTCAGGGAAACCAGACCTCATTTTCTTACTCTCACGAACGAAACTCCAGGGAAACCAGACCTCATTTTCTCACTCTCACTAACGAAACTCCAGGGAAGCCAGACCTCATTTTCTCACTCTCACTAAAGAGACTTCAGGGAAGCCAGACCTCATTTTCTCACTCTCACTAAAGAGACTTCAGGGAAGCCAAACATCATTTTCTCACTCTCACTAAAGAGACTTCAGGGAAGCCAGACCTCATTACCTCTTTGCTTTCACTAATGATGCTTCACGGAAGCGAGATTCCACCATTTTCAGAGCAAAGAAATGAAATAAAGCGTTAAATACGAAAGCTTACTTGCCACAAAGGTCTACATGTCCCGGGCTCTCACAGTGAGTCTCATTATCAACTCAGGTCATATACTTAAATAACTTTAAAAATAAGTTAAAAATACATTGTTCTTGGTGTGTGTGGGTGTTTTAGCTGATTTTCTTAGAAGTTAAGCTATAGCTCTAGAGGCCCAGGCAATGAACACTCGTGTGTTCTACTTTGATTCACTTTCGCTGTAAAGATGAAATTTTAGTCTCTGTGTCTCTTGTGTGTCGCCCTGGTCATGGTCCCTTCCTTGCGTACCCTCGTCCTCAAGCTCCTCCCATGTGTCTCACTCTTCCTGGATACTCCCCAATGTGTCATCTTGTGCTGGACACTCTCATATGTATCCTCTCGTCATGGACCTCTCTTGTATGTGTCTCCTCGCTCCTATATGTGACCCCCTCGCTCTGGACCTCTCCCATGTGTATTCCTTCATCCTGGACCCCTGCCGTATGTGTCCCCTAGTCCTGAACACTCCCATATGTGTCCCTTCGTCTTGGACCCCTGCCATATGTATCCCCCTAGTCTTGGGGTTTATCTTGCGTATGCAACACAGTACTGTGTCGTGATCATGTCTCATCTAGATACAAGTTCGTCTTAAGTCGTGGGATCCGATTCGTGCATCTCACTCCATGGTACTCACCCCTCACTTCCAGTATAATTTTGATAGTGGATCTATGAGCTTTCTCAAGCTTGGGTAGGTTGGCTCCATGCTTAGTGCTGCAGGTGGTTGTGAGTGCTGCAGGAGACAGGCTAGTCGTGCTGTTAACTCCCAGGGCCTTGTCTTCATCTAACTCTGAGTTTCTGCCAATTCAAGTGGTGCACTGTCTCCAGTCCTCTTTCTCCTGCACTCGGTTTGATGACTTTACACTTACTGGGCTGAAACCTTGGACGCCAGCTCTCGTTCTTTCCTTAAGTCTGTCCAAATCTTCCTTAAATCGCTTTTCGTTCTTATTCTTCCCATTAGTTTATCACTACCTGCGAACATTGGCAAAAAAAGGTGTATCTCCCATTATAAGTCGTCGTCATGCACCAAGAACTGACCCATGGCGGACCCACGCTGTTGCACTCGCCCGTACTGGTGCTACTGTTACTTGCATCTTTCACAAGTATCACTTTATCCCTCGCTTTCCAGCCCAACCTGTATGTAATAACCACAGGAGCTGCCCTTCACGGTGATCATACTTAAATATGTTTGGAGGCTGCAGTGCATCATGATGATGCAGTGCATCATGATGCTGCAGTGCATCATGATGCTGCAGTGCATCATGAAGACAAAACATGTCTCCATCGGTTACTTGGAAGACTGTGGATGGTGACTGAGTTGCTTTTTACTTTACGATTTTATTAGCCTATTTTTCCTACTACAAAATCTTAGTGTCAACCTGTTCATGTCTCTTCATTAGAGCTTCAGTCTCCTTGCTCACGTTGACGAGGCTCTAGAGTAATTACTATTTCTTGATGACATCCCGTGTACGCCAGCAGTGCGCCGAGGTGCTGATCATTCATACTTCCTATCTTATGCATCCTTGTCAACTATGGAAAATACTTCGCCAACTGTTAGAATGTCTTGTTTTTATGTAGGTATTTTTTGCTCACAGGTTGAGTGGATTCACTCACGTTTTGAGTGGCGCTGCGCAGTAAACTTGCTTCTCGTGGCAAAGTCTAAGTATTTATCATTAAAAAAAAGTAACGTTTCCAGATGATCTTTTTCTTTCTTCGATATCATATGTTGTTGCTCTTGTGGTTGGCACTCAGTCCCCGGTCCACTTTCCCTGTCTCCTGTCTTCATGCTTCATACTGGGACTGAACTTCAACAGCTACGTGTTGAACTAGTTCTGTAGATTGTCCACGTCACCATGTTGATCTAAATTCTCTCCATTTACAATCTCATAGGTTTAACTTAGTCAGAAAACAGTGAAATGTATGTTTCTAGTCCCTTCCGAAAGATCATTTACATAGAGATCACCACATTCTCAGCCCAACATAGTAAGAGACAGTAAAACAGAACTACAGTACTCTATTTTTCAACATAGTCACAATGAACGGCTATACACATGTTATAATCTTCACGAAGCTTTACTATGCCACTAAAAAAGAAAGTTTGTCTTGTTTGTTTAAGCACTGTTTTGTAGCTGACTTGAGCTCATCGTCATCCTCGTAGGGCGTCCCTCGGAGGTGACCCGTCAATATGGGAGGCTGGTGGATGTCACACGGGGTCAGCTCTGGGGAACATGGTGGGTGTGACATTTCGAATTCACAGTCTGGCAGAGCCACTTTGCAACCAGTGAGGTGTGAGCAGGAGCATTGTCGTGGAGCAGGAGCATTGTCGTGGAGCAGCAGCATTGTCGTGGAGCAGGAGCATTGTCGTGGAGCAGCAGCATTGTCGTGGAGCAGCAGCATTGTCGTGGAGCAGCAGCATTGTCGTGGAGCAGCAGCATTGTCGTGGAGCAGGAGCATTGTCGTGGAGCAGGAGCATTGTCGTGGAGCAGGAGCATTGTCGTGGAGCAGCTGAAGGGTCGTCGAGCAGCTGGAGGGTCGTCGACAGCTTTCCTCGCCGTTTTTCACAGACTGACTCATGAAAACGGCTAAGCAAATTAGCGTAATATTCACTCGTATTGTATACTTTGTGAAGTATATAATTATATGCCTCGTACATATTTACAATCGATCTAGATTACTTAATGTGCATCGTAGAAAACTGCTTACATCATATTGCCGGCACTAAGTTGCACCTTGAATTTCTTCGGTGCCGGAGAATTGGTGTTTCCAATGTTTTACCTGTTGCTTGGACCCAAAGTCGTTGTGATGAATCCATATTTCATCTCCTGCTACAAATAGCGGCTTAAAATTTTTCCCAGTTCAGATTCATCAGCTGAAGATTCTCCTCTGAACACCGCATCTGATTTTTTATTTTCCCCTCGTATGCTAGGGACGCTTTCCTCTCTCCTGGCTGCCTTCCACTCTGCTGGCTGCCTTCCACCCTGCTGGCTACCTTCCACCCTGCTGGCTGCCTTCCACCCTGCTGGCTGCCTTCCACCCTGCTGGCTGCCTTCCACCCTGCTGGCTACCTTCCACCCTGCTGGCTGCCTTCCACCCTGCTGGCTGCCTTCCACCCTCCTGGCTGCCTTCCACCATATACTTGCCTTTCGCTCTCCTAGCTATTTTCCTTCCTCCTGGCTGCCTTCCACCCTGCTGGCTACCTTAAACCCTGCTGGCTACCTTCCACCCTGCTGGCTGCCTTCCACCCTGCTGGCTGCCTTCCACCCTGCTAGCTACCTTCCACCCTGCTGGCTGCCTTCCACCCTGCTGGCTACCTTCCACCCTGCTAGCTACCTTCCACCCTGCTGGCTACCTTCCACCCTGCTGGCTACCTTCCACCCTGCTGGCTGCCTTCCGCCGTCCTAGCAGGATAAAGGAGGCCGCTGCACCCATTTATGTCCTCACATATTACGAGTGTCGTTATCTGCACACATTATCGCGCCTTCACCTAAACTGCCTTAACACTAAAAAGATAATTATTAGATGGGCTACAGCTGCTGTCTGTGGGAGCAATAACAATGCGTCAGAGATATTCTCACGGCCAGGAGGAAAAAATTAATTAGAGACAGTCGAACGATACGGTGTGAAATATGTTTGTGACTCCTTAATCCTACGCATCGCGGTCAAGAAAACGCAAAAGAAACGAACTGCTAATCTCATTTAAGTAAAGGTTTGTCTTGAGGGTGGACAAAGATTTTCCCATGATTATTTCTTCAGCCTGAGCTGTGTGTATTTCCCCAGGGTTTAGCTGTCAGGTGGTGGTGTTTTGCTCGTCAGGAAACAGAAGAGAGTCTACTTGCAGACTCGGGTCTCAGTTACGTTAAGTGGTTGAGCCTCGGCTAGCCTACCAGTGCCGGATCCTACGCACCATGAAACAGAAACAAGAGGATCACTACGAGTGTTGTGTACCGCCATCATGACGTGATGACCCAGGGCCTCGTAGCACAGAATATGAGGATGTCAAGGGAGACTTTGAGTTTTCTCCTTGTCGTCGTTTGGGGATTATTTTTTGTAATCCTACCATACATCTTACCATACACATCCTGCCATACACATCCTGCCATACACATCCTGCCATACATGCTGCCACATATCCTATCATACAACCTATCACATATCCCATCACATGTCCTGCCACACGCCCTACTACACATCCCACCACACATACTACCACACATAATAATAAATTCTGCTTGGTCAACCAGGTTGTTGCTGCTGGTGGGCTGCTGACCCACATATCCATCACAATCTGGCTGATTTGGCACCTGGTGAATATACGTGTCCAGTTTCCTCTTGAAGACTTGTACACTTGTCCCAGCAGTGTTTCTGATGTCTTCTGATAAGATACTAAATAGTCTGGGGCCACGGACGTTGATACAGTGTTCTCTTATTGTGCGTACGGTGTCCCTGCTTTTCACTGGGTTTATTTTGTACTTCCTCTCATATCTCTCACTCCAATATGTTGTTATGGCAGTGTGCAGATTTGGGACCAGGTCCTCAGGTACTTTCCAGGTATATGTATTATCATGTACCTCTCTCTCCTCCTCCAGAGAGTATATATTTAGGAATTTAAGAGGAATGAGCGAAACGTTGTTTTCTTTCGTCACAATTTTGTGTATTAGTTGTGTTTCCAGTAATTTAAATGCTGTATTGGCTCTATGCTGACTGTTAACGATCCTGTATCCCTCTCTGGATCACCACACTGAGGCGCTGTTAACGATCGTATATCCCTCTCGGGATCCCCACACTGAGGCGCTGTTAACATCGTATATCCCTTCCGGGATCCCACACTGAGGCGCTGTTAACGATCGTATATCCCTCTCGGGATCCCCACACTGAGGCGCTGTTAACGATCGTATATCCCTCTCGGGATCCCCACACTGAGGCGCTGTTAACGATCGTATATCCCTCTCGGGATCCCCACACTGAGGCGCTGTTAACGATCGTATATCCTCTCGGATCCCACACTGAGGCGCTGTTAACGATCCTGTATCCCTCTCTGGATCACCACACTGAGGCGCTGTTAACGATCGTATATCCCTCTCGGGATCCCCACACTGAGGCGCTGTTAACGATCGTATATCCCTCTCGGGATCCCCACACTGAGGCGCTGTTAACGATCGTATATCCCTCTCGGGATCCCCACACTGAGGCGCTGTTAACGATCGTGTATCCCTCTCTGGATCCCCACACTGAGGCGCTGTTAACGATCGTGTATCCCTCTCAGGATCACCACACTGAGGCGCTGTTAACGATCGTGTATCCCTCTCTGGATCACCACACTGAGGCGCTGTTAACGATCGTGTATCCCTCTCTGGATCACCACACTGAGGCGCTGTTAACGATCGTGTATCCCTCTCAGGATCACCACACTGAGGTGCTGTTAACGATCGTGTATCCCTCTCTGGATCACCACACTGAGGCGCTGTTAACGATCGTGTATCCCTCTCTGGATCACTACACTGAGGTGCTGTTAACGATCGTGTATCCCTCTCTGGATCACCACTCTGAGGCGCTGTTAACGATCGTGTATCCCTCTCTGGATCACTACACTGAGGCGCTGTTAACGATCGTGTATCCCTCTCTGGATCACACACTGAGGCGCTGTTAACGATCGTGTATCCCTCTCAGGATCACCACACTGAGGCGCTGTTAACGATCGTGTATCCCTCTCAGGATCACCACACTGAGGTGCTGTTAACGATCGTGTATCCCTCTCAGGATCACTACACTGACGCACTGTTAACGATCGTGTATCCCTCTCTGGATCACCACACTGAGGCGCTGTTAACGATCGTGTATCCCTCTCAGGATCACTACACTGAGGCGCTGTTAACGATCGTGTATCCCTCTCAGGATCACTACACTGAGGCGCTGTTAACGATCGTGTATCCCTCTCAGGATAACCACACTGAGGCGCTGTTAACGATCCTGTATCCCTCTCAGGATCACTACACTGAGGCGCTGTTAACGATCCTGTATCCCTCTCAGGATCACCACACTGAGGCGCTGTTAACGATCGTGTATCCCTCTCAGGATCACCACACTGAAGCGCTGTTAACGATCGTGTATCCCTCGCAGGATCACCACACTGAGGCGCTGTTAACGATCGTGTATCCCTCTCAGGATCACCACACTGAAGCGCTGTTAACGATCTTGTATCCCTCTCAGGATCACCACACTGAGGCGCTGTTAACGATCGTGTATCCCTCTCAGGATCACCACACTGAGGCGCTGTTAACGATCGTGTATCCCTCTCAGGATCACCACACTGAGGCGCTACAGGAGAAAGGCAGCAGTTCTTTGATCTCTAGTACTTTCAACGAGTCTGGAACTCACTTCTTTGACTGGAAACTTGAGTCATCCATAAGAACATAAGAATATAAGAAAAAAGGAACACTGCAGCAGGCCAGTTGGCCCATACTAGGCAGGTCCTTCACAATCCGTTCCACTAACAGAATATTTGCTTAACCCAATTTTCAATGCTACCCAAGAAATAAGCTTTGATAATTCTATTTACTCATGTGCGAGTCTCACTCAAATCCAACCCCTCTCACTCATGAATTTATCCAACCTAAATTTGAAACTACCCAAGGTCCTAGCTTCAATAACCCTACTAGGCAGACTGTTCCACTCATCAACTACCCTATTTCCAAACCAATACTTTCCTATATCCTTTCTAAATCTAAACTTATCTAATTTGAATCCATTATTGCGGGTTCTCTCTTGGAGAGATACCCTCAAGACCTTATTTATATCCCCTTTGTTAATACCCATCTTCCACTTGTATACCTCGATCATGTCTCCCCTCATTCTTCGTCTTACAAGTAAATGTAATTTTAGGGTCTTCAATCTTTCTTCATACGGAAGATTTCTAATGCTATGTATGATAATAATGTTGTGATATTACATAATTTATCATCTTCAGGGCCACTATAAAAATTAAATTAAATACATAGCATATGGTCAGTCTTATGGTCAACCAGATACCACAAGTTTCCTCAAAGAACTGAGTTTCAACTCGTGCAACTAAGATCAGTCTGTTTTTCTACAATGTTCAGGTGGGATCCAAGAAGGCTTCCTGCTTCACTAGTTCTACTGTCCGAGAAGGAAGTGCTTGCATCTAGTTCACTACCCGTGATATGTGTTTGCTGTTATGATATCAACCTTACTAATAACATGCATATGATTGTTGTGTGAGTTATATGTGATCAACATTCTGAAATGTAGTATGATGTGTGTGTAGTATGTGTGATCAGAATGTGTGGTAGTATGTGTGGTAGTATGGTATAGTGTGGTAGTATGTATATGTTGTATATGTGTGGTTGTAGTATGGTAGTATGTGTGGTAGTATGTACTACCTATTTGTACTCACCTATTTGTGGTTCAGGTCAGTCATGGTAGTATGTGTGGTAGTATGTGTGGTGGATGTGTGGTAGTATGTGTGGTAGTATGTGTGGTAGTATGTGTGGTGGTATGTGTGTAGATGTGTGGTAGTATGTGTGTAGTATGTGTGATAGTATGTGTGGTGTATGTGTGATAGTATGTGTGTAGTATGTGTGGTGTATGTGTGGTGATATGTGTGGTAGTATGTGGTAGTATGTTGTAGTATGTGTGGTAGTATGTGTGATAGTATGTGTGGTGGTATGTGTGGTGGTATGTGTGGTGGTATGGTGGTAGTATGTGTGATAGTATGTGTGGTAGTATGTGTGATAGTGTGTGATAGTATGTGGTGGTATGTGTGGTGGTATGTGTGGTAGTATGTGTGGTGGTATGTGTGGTAGTATGTGTGTAGTATGTGTGAGTGTATGTGTGGTGGTATGTGTGGTAGTATGTGTGGTGGTATGTGTGGTGGTATGTGTGGTGGTATGTGTGGTAGTATGTGTGGTAGTATGTGTGGTAGTATGTGTGGTAGTATGTGTGGTGGTATGTGTGGTGGTATGTGTGGTGGTATGTGTGGTAATATGTGTGGTAGTATGTGTGGTAGTATGTGTGGTAGTATGTGTGATAGTATGTATGATAGTATGTGTGGTGGTATGTGTGGTGGTATGTGTGGTAGTATGTGTGGTGGTATGTGTGGTAGTATGTGTGGTGGTATGTGTGGTGGTATGTGTGGTAGTATGTGTGGTAGTATGTGTGGTGGTATGTGTGGTGGTATGTGTGGTGGTATGTGTGGTGGTATGTGTGGTAGTATGTGTGGTAGTATGTGTGGTGGTATGTGTGGTAGTATGTGTGGTAGTATGTGTGGCAGGATGCGTGTGGTGGGACGTGTGGTCAACCTTATGGTCACCTCCCTGAACACTACGTGCTTGAGTGTCCACTAAGTGAGGAATATAGAGCCAGACAGTGTAATTACCTATGTGATACGACCAAGAATCTTATCAGTGAAAATAACACATATTAGGCAAATATCCCAAGATTGCTTCCAAGACATAAGACATAATCTGCGACTACTGTATATCCAGATGTACTCAAGTTAACTCTCTTTTTTGATGGTCCTCGTACCTAGGCCTTTTGTGTATCCATACGTTCTTGTGATACCCTGCACAGGATGGGTATGGTGTGTACAGTAAACTAGCCACTGCGTCTACAGGATTGATAAGGCGTGCACTGTAAACTAGCCACTACCTTCCATTGGATGAAAATCTTATCTTTTCCAGAAGCACCAAATATCCCATATTCCATGAGGGTGCAGCTATACAAGAGGATCTGATACAAAGAGTGTACCTCTCTGCGCCCTGTTTCCAGACAAACCTTAACTAATCTCTGCGAGCCATCCCAATCCCAGCGCCCATGCCTGAGAGTGCATTTCAGTAAGCACTGATGTTGGGATTCTAGTCGTGAGCCTGAAGCCTTCAGAGTGCACTTAATGGAATGTTAGACGACCACAAGAATTCTGGAGCGCTGGTTGAAGTTCTGGTTACACGTTCCCTCACTCACACTCTAGTGTTCTTCACTCACTTTCACTCTCACTCTCTCTTTTTATATATATATATATATATATATATATATATATATATATATATATATATATATATATATATATATATATATATATATATATATATATCGTGCCGAATAGGTAAAACTTGCGATTCTGGCTTAAATAGCAACGCTCTTCTTGCCGAATAAGGCATGCGAAAATTTGTGTATGGAATAATTATGCAAAAATCATTCTGATCCTAACGAAAAAAATATATATTTCATTGGGTTTGTTTATTATTAAATTATTGTAAACCTATATAAAATATATTTAGTTGGATTAGGCTAAATTAAATTGGTTTTGTTATAATAAGGTTAGGTAAGTTTCCTAAGGTGTTTTTTGGTACAAAATCATTAATTTTTATGTTAACATAATTGAAAAAAAATATATCTTTAAATGTATAAGAGAAAACTTTAGAAAGGACTTAATTTTAAATGAGTTCTTGATGAATGACCAGTTTTACTTATTCGGCACGACATATATGTGTGTACCTTGGCACATAGACCAAGGGTAAGTCAGAACACCTCAGCATCACCTGCCCACGAGAGGAGAACCTAACTTTTACTTCCAGCGCTGCGGATTAAAAGCAGTCACATCATAAACTTAAGTTACTACGTACTTCCAACACTCTAAGTGCTTCCTTATGAAGCCACGTGTTGCTGGACCAGCCTTCAGGTGTAGTGGAGAACACCTGACGAATATTCAGGTGTGCTTCCTGAGATGTTGTGGTTAATGTCTGGTCAGAAGCGAAGTATTTTCTGGACACTCACTGTTCTCATCTGGCTTAAAACTGGCTTCTGTATCAGCCACATCCTAACTCAGCTGACTTCTTACTCAGCTAACTTCTAACTCAGCTAACTTATATTTTACTTTGGGCCTAAATAAGCTGGCTCCTAATTCCGCCGGTTCCTAACTTAGCTCTCACCCCGTGTTCTTCAGATCTATGTCCTCGTAGAGTCTTTCCCTACGTCAACTTTAGCAAGACAAATCCGCTTGTAAGCCAGATACTTGTGTGTGTTTGTCCACATCTGAACACATCTAATGAGATCTCTGTCCATGTGTCCCTGAAGGCTGCATGGCTGCATCAGTCCATGTATCCCTGTATGGCTGCATCAGTCCATGTATCCCTGCATGGCTGCATCACTCCATGTATCCCTGCATTGCTGCATCACTCCATGTATCCCTGTATAGCTGCATCAGTCCATGTATCCCTGTATGGCTGCATAAGTCCATGTATTTCTGCATGGTTGTATCAGTTCATGTATCCCTGCATGGCTGCATCAGTCCAAGTATCTTTTTTTTTGGCTGTATTTGTCACTATACACCCTTAAGATACAGAAAAAGTAGACGATATATTTACAAAACCAAGCTACTAACACTTCTAAAAACCAAGCTACTAACACTTCTAAAAACCAAGCTTCTAACACTTCTAAAAACCAAGCTACTAACACTTCTAAAAACCAAGCTACTAACACTTCTAAAAACCAAGCTACTAACACTTCTAAAAACCAAGCTAATAACACTTCTAAAAACCAAGCTACTAACACTTCTAAAAACCAAGCTACTAACACTTCTAAAAATCAAGCTACTAACATTTCTAGAAACCAAGCTACTAACACTTCTAAAAACCAAGCTACTAACACTTCTAAAAACCAAGCTACTAACACTTCTAAAAACCAAGCTACTAACACTTCTAAACACCAAGCTACTAACACTTCTAAACACCAAGCTACTAACACTTCTAGAAACCAAGCTACTAACACTTCTAAAAACCAAGCTACTAAAACTTCTAAAAACCAAGCTACTAACACTTCTAAAAAACAGCTACTAACACTTCTAAAAACCAAGCTACTAACTCTTCTAAAAACCAAGCTACTAACACTTCTAAAAACCAAGCTACTAACACTTCTAAAACCAAGCTACTAACACTTCTAAAAACCAAGCTACTAACACTTCTAAAAACCAAGCTACTAACACTTCTAAAAACCAAGCTACTAACGCTTCTACAAACCAAGCTACTAACACTTCTAAAAACCAAGCTACTAACACTTCTAAAAACCAAGCTACTAACACTTCTAAAAACCAAGCTACTAACACTTCTAAAAACCAAGCTACTAACACTTCTAAAAACCAGCTACTAACACTTCTAAAAACCAAGCTACTAACTCTTCTAAAAAACAAGCTACTAACACTTCTAAAAACCAAGCTACTAACACTTCTAAAACCAAGCTACTAACACTTCTAAAAACCAAGCTACTAACACTTCTAAAAACCAAGCTACTAACACTTCTAAAAACCAAGCTACTAACACTTCTAAAAAACAAGCTACTAACACTTCTAAAAACCAAGCTACTAACGCTTCTACAAACCAAGCTACTAACACTTCTAAAAACCAAGCTACTAACACTTCTAAAAACCAAGCTACTAACACTTCTAAAAACCAAGCTACTAACACTTCTAAAAACCAAGCTACTAACACTTCTAAAAACCAAGCTACTAACACTTCTAAAAACCAAGCTACTAACACTTCAACACGGCCAGACAAGTGACCTCTCACACAAGTCACATGACGAACAGTTTTTGACAAATTTGAGAGTCGCGAGTTGTTTTGTCTCACTTGTGAAATGTAATGTAAGCGTTCGACGGTAAGATCTATACGACTTCTCTAGCTGTCTCGACCCTTAACCACAACCACTTCAACAACAACAACAACAAACAACAAAAAACTACTAACAGCAATAACAAACCACTAACAATTAGTCAAGGACTGTGACGGCCGCAGCAGTTTTGTGTGTATATGTGTGTGTGTGCACGCACGCGCGTGTGTGTGTGTGTGTTATAGGGGTGTACATGTACACGTCAGGGAAGTCCAGCATCGCCCACGGCACTATGGACGCCATCACAACCCTCACTGCTACACTTACACCTCCACCAAAAACCACGATAGGTAACTCTCACACCTGCCGGCGGCGTCTACACTGCAAGATAATACAACACTGCAACACACGGCAACACAATGTAACATTGCAAAGTACAGCAACACACTGCAACGCACGGCAATACAATGCAGCACTGCAACGTACAGCAACACACGGCAACACTGCTTCATTCTACAAACTACTGTAATACTCTTCAACATAAAAAATGACTATAAACGTATACATTACCACCTGTTCGTTATGTATTATCAAGGAACGCATAAGAAAACATCAGTATCTTTTGTAAGAACGTCTGTAAAAGAATCTGGACATCTAAGTTACAAACTGATTTCTTTGCCAGCCTAATGACACTAGGGTTAACTTATGACACTGAGTGTATCTCCTGAATCATTACCGATTCTATGTCATCGCTGTTGGTAACTGACTCGCGTAATGACTTCTGCGTAATAAAGTTGATAAATTAGCCAGCGGAAGAACCCTGAAAGAATATGTAGAATATAACTTGGGGATATATGAGTCAAATATTAGTAATAATAGTAGGAGAGAAGTTAATAATGAAAGTGATTGACATAAGAATGCAGTTCGAAGCCGGAGTAGATCTATCACTCACTATGATAACATGAACGTTGATCAGCGTGTTTACAGAGCAACCTGCAATGTGAGCAGACTGACTGATGTTGCCAGGCTTTGGGCTTGTTTATAAATACTTCTGGCAATTTGACATACGATGGTCTAACTAAATGTAAAAGAATACGTAGTTTCAGTACAAAAGCCCATGAAAAGAGTCCATATCCTCACAACGAACGCTGAAAGGTGATTAGAAAGTTTGGCTGACGGTCAAAACAACTGGGAAATGCAAGCAATTTCTAGGTGACTGGTGCCGGCACTAGTTGCACCTGGGGCTGATGTACCTCCATTGTTGTCTAGAGTGCCTCGTTGACCTACACCAATGGTGCCACTTATTACTCACCTCGTGCCCAAGCTGAATGCATAATGTCCACTCCCTAGCCTGCCCACCACCTCCATCTGCCCAAGATACTCCGTCTGCGTTATATGTTTTACCCCTTCTTCAAGGGCATACCTGCGATACCAGGGAGGGTATACCAGTAACAGAAGGGCGGGCAAAGCAGTAAAACTATAAACAAACAGTAACACCAGGAAGGCAAAACGAAGAGAGGTAAAGCAAGCAAATCAAATCAGAGAACGGGCGGAGTCTGACCCCGTGGCGAGTGATTCGACCAGCTAGCTGTAATAAGATACATCCAACTAAGTATATTTCTATACATCACATGGAGGTTAGCATGGGGGGCGCCCCGCTCATCGAGGTTTACTTTGCCATGCCTTACCTTAACTATTATAGATCTGGCCTCCAGAGCGTGGCTGTGTTTTACGAACTTTGTCTGCTGTTTACCTGTCGTTCCAACACAGAAATCCTTTGACGCTGCAACCATCAGAAGAATGAGGAACAGCCTGTGGGGAGAGGGATAACACAAAGCCTGAGAAACGGAAGTTATTACCTCTGAGGGAGGACTGACCAACGTGGAGAAGAGTGATGAGTGATGATCTCTCAGATGGTGAGTAGGATCCCTCATATGTCGAGTGAGATCCCTTAAACGACAGGTAGGATCCCTGAAGCGGAGAGTGATATTCCTTGAGTCTCAGTCCTACGATCCACATTCTTCCTGACGTCTGTGAAGGACGCACCAGGGAAGTTAAAGGTCGTCCTTGTCAGTGTTTGTAGATGAGGCACGTCAGACGATGAGATGACCGTCGGATGAGGCACGTCAGACGATGAGATGACCGTCGGATGAGGCACGTCAGACGATGAGATGACCGTCGGATGAGGCACGTCAGTCGATGAGATGACCGTCGGATGAGGCACGTCAGACGATGAGATGACCGTCGGATGAGGCACGTCAGACGATGAGATGATCGTCGGATGAGGCACGTCAGACGGATCGTCGGATGAGGCACGTCAGACGGATCGTCGGATGAGGCACGTCAGACAATGAGATGATCGTCGGATGAGGCACGTCAGACGATGAGATGACCGTCGGATGAGGCACGTCAGACGATGAGATGACCGTCGGATGGCAGCAAGGAATGGATCCACGTCTCATACCCCTGAAAATAATAAAGAAAAGTCAGACGTTACAACACAAGCTTAACAGAGCGAAACGTTTTCCAGTTCAAAACGTGTTTTACAACACGAGACTATTCTTCGCCGAGCTTCAGAAATGGCTTTTGGAGTTCAATCTTAAAAAAGCACAAAGTAATAATGGTGGAAACTTAAGACTGGAAACCAGGAACAATGTAACAAGGGAAGAACCTGGGAACTGAGCTCACAAAGAACCCGTCTCGTCAGGAACACAGAAACTGAATAAGAGGCATGTGCATGGTTGCTAAATCGAAGAAGTACTTACTGCAGCAAAACAAGTCACTCACCATACTGGCCACCTCTTGAGTATGTGGAACCCTCGTCCAGCCAAGTATACCAAGAAGTTAGGAAAAGTTAAAGTAGGTAGAGGGACTTAGGTCAAAACTAGTGTCATGAAACGAGTCACATAAAATTTATTTTTTAATATCCCCGTCAAGGTTTACATCTTCAAATGGAATAATAATATTTTTGCTTGATTTTTCTTGTAATAATCAACTTCAACGGCAAGGTTTGGTTTAAATTATGATAATTTACTTGTGTCTACACGATATAACATCAGTTGTTTTAAGTATAAACATTATTCTCCTCAAATCATTGTTGTGCGACAGAAGTAAAGCTCTGGGTCCCTGAACACATCATATCAGTAAAATATGATTATAATAATAGCTATGGAGCCGAAGACCTCGCCTGTCTCTGGGACTGATCCTCTCAAAATTACTTTCACAAGATTAATGGACTGATCGTGTGTACCTCTGCCGTCACCTCTGATAAAGCCAGCTGTATGGGCGAAACGTAGTCAATAAAGACTCGCATTATACTGCATTTGTGTCTCTTTTTTCACCATGTCGGTATTTTATACCATTTATTACCACCTCTGTAGAAGCCGTCGTGTAGGCGATACTCTTCGGAAATAATGATCCCAAGAACGTCCCAGATGTGTCTTATCATCATCCAGTGCACAAATCACTCCTTCACCTTAGTGTTGAGCTCCACCTCCTGGGTTCCAACTCTGGAAATTCCTCTCGCCATCAAACTTTAACCTTCATTATTCGAAAGTTGTATATTAAAGGCAAAACAGACCTTGAAGCGGGAAATAAGTCTTGACACAGGAGACTCACAGCTATGAAGGGCAACACGCAACGTGAAATTACAATACTCTAGTTTCCCGAGTATAACGAACAGGCAGCAACAATCTGCTGGATCACACACAAGACAAACTGCTGCAACAAACAACTGTTGGATCAAGCACTAACTGTACGCACTTATACACAGACTGCTGAATCAAACTCAAGAAGGCTGCTAGATCAACAGAAACACTGCTGGATCAACAGACACACTGTTGGATCAACAGAAACTCACTGCTGGATCACTGTAAGAAACAGCTGGATCTCCCGCACACACAGACTTCTGGATCAAACACAGACAAACAGACTTTCAGAAGACAGCTCAGAGCGACGCCCTTAAACCATAACAACACAAAGTGAGGCCACTTGACAGCTCACAACAGTGGCTGTCTTCCCCTGTCTCTTACTGAGGAAGACCCCAGGTCTCCACTATTGATGGTCAGACCCCAGGTCTCCACTATTGATGGTCAGACCCCAGGTCTCCACTATTGATGGTCAGACCCCAGGTCTCCACTATTGATGGTCAGACCCCAGGTCTCCACTATTGATGGTCAGACCCCAGGTCTCCACTATTGATGGTCAGACCCCCAGATCTCCACTATTGATGGTCAGACCCCAGATCTCCACTATTGATGGTCAGACCCCAGGTCTCCACTATTGATGGTCAGACCCCAGGTCTCCACTATTGATGGTCAGACCCTAGGTCTCCACTATTGATGGTCAGACCCCAGGTCTCCACTATTGATGGTCAGACCCCAGGTCTCCACTATTGATGGTCAGACCCCAGGTCTCCACTATTGATGGTCAGACCCCAGGTCTCCACTATTGATGGTCAGACCCCAGATCTCCACTATTGATGGTCAGACCCCCAGATCTCCACTATTGACGGTCAGACCCCAGGTCTCCACTATTGATGGTCAGACCCCAGGTCTCCACTATTAATGGTCAGACCCTAGGTCTCCACTATTGATGGTCAGACCCCAGGTCTCCACTATTGATGGTCAGACCCCTAGTCTCCACTATTGATGGTCAGACCCCAGGTCTCCACTATTGATGGTCAGACCCCAGGTCTCCACTATTGATGGTCAGACCCCAGATCTCCACTATTGATGGTCAGACCCCAGATCTCCATTATTGATGGTCAGACCCCAGGTCTCCACTATTGATGGATCACCACCTCAGAAGTGTGGTTGAAGTGTGGTTGTTCAGGGAGCTGCCAGTTGTTGTTGTAGTGACTGGTTGTTCAGGGCGCTACCAGTTGTTGTTCTTGTAATGACTGGTTGTTCGGGGCGCTACCAGTTGTTGTTGTTGTTGTAGTGACTGGTTGTTCAGGGCGCTACCAGTTGTTATTGTTGTTGTAGTGACTGGTTGTTCAGGGAGCTGCCAGTTGTTGTTGTAGTGACTGGTTGTTCAGGGCGCTACCAGTTGTTGTTGTTGTAATGACTTGTTTTTCAGGGCGCTACCAGTTGTTGTTGTTGTTGTAGTGACTGGTTGTTCAGGGCGCTACCAGTTGTTGTTGTTGTTGTAGTGACTGGTTGTTCAGGGCGCTACCAGTTGTTGTTGTTGTAATGACTGGTTGTTCAGGGCGCTACCAGTTGTTGTTGTTGTTGTAGTGACTGGTTGTTCAGGGCGCTACCAGTTGTTGTTGTTGTTGTAGTGACTGGTTGTTCAGGGCGCTACTACTTGTTGTTGTTGTTGCTGTAGTGACTGGTTGTTCAGGGCGCTACCAGTTGTTGTTGTTGTAGTGACTGGTTGTTCAGGGCGCTACCAGTTGTTGTTGTTGTTGTAGTGACTGGTTGTTCAGGGCGCTACCAGTTGTTGTTGTTGTTGTAGTGACTGGTTGTTCAGGGCGCTGCTACTTGTTGTTGTTGTTGCTGTAGTGACTGGTTGTTCAGGGCGCTACCAGTTGATGTTGTTGTAGTGACTGGTTGTTCAGGGCGCTACCAGTTGTTGTTGTTGTAGTGACTGGTTGTTCAGGGCGCTACCAGTTGTTGTTGTTGTTGTAGTGACTGGTTGTTCAGGGCGCTACTACTTGTTGTTGTTGTTGCTGTAGTGACTGGTTGCTCAGGGCGCTGCCAGTTGTTGTTGTTGTTGTAGTGACTGGTTATTCAGGGCGCTGCCAGTTATTGTTGTTGTAGTGACTGGTTGTTCAGGTCGCTACCAGTTGTTGTTGTTGTTGTTGTAGTGACTGGTTATTCAGGGCGCTGCCAGTTATTGTTGTAGTGACTGGTTGTTCAGGGCGCTACCAGTTGTTGTTGTTGTTGTAGTGACTGGTTATTTAGGGCGCTGCCAGTTATTGTTGTTGTAGTGACTGGTTGTTCAGGGCGCTACCAATTGTTGTTGTTGTTGTTGTAGTGACTGGATGTTCAGAACGCTGCTAGTTGTTGTTGTTGTAGTGACTGGTTATTCAGGGCGCTGTCAGTTGTTGTAGTGACTGGTTGTTCAGGGCGCTGCCAGTTGTTGTTGTTGCTGTAGTGACTGGTTGTTCAAGGCGCTGCCAATTGTTGTTGTTGTTGTTGTAGTGACTGGTTGTTCAGGGCGCTACCAGTTGTTGTTGTTGTAGTGACTGGTTATTCAGGGTGCTACAAGTTGTTGTTGTTGTAGTGACTGGCTGTTCAGGGCGCTACTAGTTGTTGTTGTAGTGACTGGTTATTCAGGGAGCTGCCAGTTGTTGTTGTTGTTGTAGTGACTGGTTGTTCAGGGCGCTGCCAATTGTTGTTGTAGTGACTGGTTGTTCAAGACGCTGCCAGTTGTTGTAGTGACTGGTTGTTCAGAGCGCTGCCAGTTGTTGTTGTTGTTGTAGTGATTGGTTGTTCAGAGCGCTGCCAGTTGTTGTAGTGACTGGTTGTTCAGGGCGCTGCCAGTTGTTGTTGTAGTGACTGGTTGTTCAGGGCGCTGCCAGTTGTTGTTGTAGTGACTGGTTGTTCAGGGCGCTGCCAGTTGTTATAGTGACTGGTTGTTCAGGGCGCTGCCAGTTGTTGTTGTAGTGACTGGTTGTTCAGGGCGCTGCCAGTTGTTGTTGTTGTAGTGACTGGTTGTTCAGGGCGCTGCCAGTTGTTGTTGTAGTGACTGGTTGTTCAGGGCGCTGCCAGTTGTTGTTGTAGTGACTGGTTGTTCAGGGCGCTGCCAGTTGTTGTTGTAGTAGTGACTGGTTGTTCAGGGCGCAGCCAGTTGTTGTTGTAGTGACTGGTTGTTCAGGGCGCTGCCAGTTGTTGTTGTTGTAGTGACTGGTTGTTCAGGGCGCTGCCAGTTGTTGTTGTTGTTGTAGTGACTGGTTGTTCAAGGCGCTGCCAGTTGTTATAGTGACTGGTTGTTCAGGGCGCTGCCAGTTGTTGTTGTAGTAGTGACTGGTTGTTCAGGGCGCAGCCAGTTGTTGTTGTAGTGACTGGTTGTTCAGGGCGCTGCCAGTTGTTGTTGTAGTGACTTGTTGTTCACCCCTGGATCATCAAGGGTGTGATGATGGTTCACCTGAGAGATTCACACAAGCTGTGCCATTTTTAGTGTCACTTTTACACATATACACAGTGACAATATCATTCAATGTGTGTGTCATTGTCACACTCATTGTCTGTCATTACCACAGTGTGTGTGTCATTACCACAGTGTGTGTGTGTGT
Source organism: Cherax destructor (assembly GCA_009830355.1). NCBI lineage: Eukaryota > Metazoa > Arthropoda > Malacostraca > Decapoda > Parastacidae > Cherax > Cherax destructor. The sequence continues at coordinate 70,464 of WNWK01004774.1, forward strand.
CATTACCACAGTGTGTGTGTGTCATTACCACAGTGTGTGTGTGTCATTACCACAGTGTGTGTGTGTGTCATTACCACAGTGTGTGCGCCTGGGGGCTGGTGTGAGGGCTACGCCAGCGCCTGGGGGCTGGTGTGAGGGCTACGCCAGCGCCTGGGGGTTGGTGTGAGGGCTACGCCAGCGCCTGGGGGCTGGTGTGATAGCTACGCCAGCGCCTGGGGGCTGATGTAAGGGCTACGCCAGCGCCTGGGGGCTGGTGTGAGGGCTACGCCAGCGCCTGGGGGTTGGTGTGAGGGCTACGCCAGCGCCTGGGGGTTGGTGTGAGGGCTACGCCAGCGCCTGGGGGCTGGTGTGAGGGCTACGCTAGCGCCTGGGGGCTGGTGTCCATCACTGAGTGAGAGTAACCACGCTGAACCTCGCGTCCTCACTCAACTATGATTTCACTCCTGAGTAACTTAATACTAACAACACGCACTAACAAGATATATTAGAGAGAGAGAGAGAGAGAGAGAGAGAGAGAGAGAGAGAGAAAGGAGGAGGAGAAGAGAGAGAGAGAGTGAGGAGGGAGAGAGAGAGAGAGAGAGAGGAGATGTATTTAGTAAGTAGATGAATTTTTGGATGTAGACGTTGTGAGAGATGTGGTGTGAGATGGTAGTTCTTACTGAGTAGAGAAACTCGTCATTTGAGTAATTGATAGAATTAGAAGAGAAAATAATAAACTAAAAATAGTATATTTCGTTAATGTTTTTTTTTGGGATTTTGTCGTTTAAGATGTTTGAATTTTCTTCTATAAACTCGTCTTTTATAATTTGTTGAGAAATAACTGACTGACGTGATGTTTTTTCTTCCCACTTTCAGTGTGACGCGTGAAGTGTCGCTTCACCTCAAGTGTTCACCTCAAGTGTTCACATCAAGTGTTCACCTCAAGTGTTCACCTCAAGTGTTCACCTCAAGTGTTCACCTCAAGTGTTCACCTTAAGTGCTCGCGTCAAGTGTTCACCTTAAGAGTTCACCTTAAGTGTTCACCTCAAGTGTTCACCTCAAGTGTTCACCTCAAGTGTTCACCTCAAGTGTTCACCTCAAGTGTTCACCTCAAGTGTTCACCTCAAGTGTTCACCTTAAGTGTCTGCTGGATGTTAACTACGAAGGTAATGTGCTAATTATTTATTATAAATTGTAGTGGAAATGCTTATATAGGGAATGTCGAGCCAGACCTTATATAATGACGAGCCAGACCTTATATAATGACGAGCCAGACCTTATATAATGACGAGCCAGACCTTATATAATGACGAGCCAGACCTTATATAATGACGAGCCAGACCTTATATAATGTCGAGCCAGACCTTATATAATGTCGAGCCAGACCTTATATAATGTCGAGTCAGACCTTATATAATGACGAGCCAGACCTTATATAATGTCGAGCCAGACCTTATATAATGACGAGCCAGACCTTATATAATGACGAGCCAGACCTTATATAATGACGAGCCAGACCTTATATAATGTCAAGCCAGACCTTATATAATGTCGAGCCAGACCTTATATAATGTCGAGTCAGACCTTATATAATGACGAGCCAGACCTTATATAATGTCGAGTCAGACCTTATATAATGACGAGCCAGACCTTATATAATGTCGAGCCAGACCTTATATAATGACGAGCCAGACCTTATATAATGACGAGCCAGACCTTATATAATGACGAGTTAGACCTTATTTAATGACGAGCCAGACCTTATATAATGACGAGCCAGACCTTATATAATGACTAGCCTGACCTTATATAATGACGAGCCAGACCTTATGTTGGGAATGAAGAGCCACACCTTATGTAGAAATGACGAGCCTGATCTTATGTAGGGAATGGAAATAAATGGTATAAAATACCGACACAATGGAAAAATAAACACATAAGCAGTATAATGTGATCCTTTATTGACAACGTTTCGCCCACGCAGTGGGCTTTATCTAGTCACAAACAGACTTTATATAATGACGAGCCAGATCTTATGTAGGGAATGACGAGCCAGACCTTATGTATTAATAACGAGCCAGACCTTATGTATTAATAACGAGCCAGACCTTATGTATTAATAACGAGCCAGACCTTATGTATGAATAACGAGCCAGACCTTATGTAGGAATGACGAGCCAGACCTTATGTAGGAATGACGAGCCAGACCTTATGTAGGAATGACGAGCCAGACCTTATGTAGGAATGACGAGCCAGACCTTATGTAGGGAATGACGAGCCAGACCTTATGTAGGAATGACGAGCCAGACCTTATGTAGGAATGACGAGCCAGACCTTATGTAGGAATGACGAGCCAGACTTAATGTAGGAATGACAAGCCAGACCTTATGTAGGAATGACGAGCCAGACCTTATGTAGGAATGACGAGCCAGACCTTATGTAGGAATGACGAGCCAGACCTTATGTATGAATGACGAGCCAGACCTTATGTAGGAATGACGAGCCAGACCTTATGTAGGGAATGACGAGCCAGACCTTATGTAGGAATGACGAGCCAGACCTTATGTAGGAATGACGAGCCAGACCTTATGTAGGAATGACGAGCCAGACTTAATGTAGGAATGACGAGCCAGACCTTATGTAGGAATGACGAGCCAGACCTTATGTAGGAATGACGAGCCAGACTTAATGTAGGAATGACGAGCCAGACCTTATGTAGGAATGACGAGCCAGACCTTATGTAGGAATAACGAGCCAGACCTTATGTAGGAATGACGAGCCAGACCTTATGTAGGAATGACGAGCCAGACCTTATGTAGGAATAACGAGCCAGACCTTATGTTGGAATGACGAGCCAGACCTTATGTAGGAATGACGAGCCATACCTTATGTAGGGAAGCGTAACATTGGTCTTTGATGTGTTCAGAGAGATTCAATATGTGAGAACATGCAGTGTCTTCACACATGAGGATGCAGGTGTGAAGCTGCAGGTGTGAAGCTGCAGGTGTGAAGCTGCAGGTGTGGGGCTGGAGGTGTGGAACTGTAGGGGGTGGAGTTGCAGGTGTGGAGTTTCCGGAGTGGAGCCACAGGTGTGGGGCTGCAGGGGTGGAGCTACAGGTGTGGGGCTGCAGGGGTGGAGCCGCAGGTGTGGGGCCGCAGGTGTATGTTATGGACTGAAGAACTGAAGGAAGGATGGGAGGGGGGAGGAGGTCTGGTCATGCGTCTGCACATCAAACAAAACTTTCAACCAACACATCTCACACACACACATACACACCGGGGCCAGGAGCTAAGTTTCGGCCCCTGCAACCACAATTAGGTGAATACATATACACACACATACACACACATACACACACACACACACACACACACACACACACACACACACACGTGATGGATGAAGAGGGACTTGCTAGAGAGACAAACAAAATATGTAAGTTTAATGATAGAATTGTAGTGACGAGGTCAGAAGCACGGAACCTAATGCGCCACATTGTTGAGGAAACATTTTGCCAGGCAGAGACTTCTTCCGTCCAGTACAGAGAAGAACGGAGGAAGATGAGGAGAAGTTTGAGGTAATCAGTCCCTCAGCCTGGAGTCAATGTGTTCAGTCCATCAATCTCAAGATAGACGGTCTGAATTGTTAATCATCTCCAGAAATAATGTAAGGAAACGTTGATCAAGTCAACCTTAAATATGAAGCCATGAAAGAAAGACTAGGAGAGGAAAACCCTGATATAATGGCTGTTACAGAGATGAAACTCTCAGGAATACAAAATGTGATATTCCCAAGATACCAAATAATGAGAAACAAAATGTAAAATTGAGGAGTAACACTGATGGTGAGAAACCGCTGGAGATTTGATGAAATGGGAAATCTGGAAACAGGGGAATTTCAGTGTTATAAAGGGGAAACTTTAATGTCTGAACACACAAAATAATAGTAGCAATGATATACAACCTACCACCAAGCAACAGAAGCCCAAGGAACAAGTAACTTTACAAGGAGCAAAATTTCCTCCCACTAAATGCATGTTTATCAACTTGTGTCACAATCTTCAACACAGGTACTCTCGTACTCTCAACACAGGTACTCTCGTACTCTCAACACAGGTACTCTCGTACTCTCAACACAGGTACTCTCGTACTCTCAACACAGGTACTCTCGTACTCTCAACACAGGTACTCTCGTACTCTCAACACAGGTACTCTCGTACTCTCAACACAGGTACTCTCGTACTCTCAACACAGGTACTCTGTACTCTCAACACAGGTACTCTCGTACTCTCAACACAGGTACTCTCGTACTCTCAACACAGGTACTCTCGTACTCAACACAGGTACTCTCGTACTCTCAACACAGGTACTCTCGTACTCTCAACACAGGTACTCTCGTACTCTCAACACAGGTACCTCGTACTCTCAACACAGGTACTCGTACTCTCAACACAGGTACTCTCGTACTCTCAACACAGGTACTCTCGTACTCTCAACACAGGTACTCTGTACTCTCAACACAGGTACTCTCGTACTCTCAACACAGGTACTCTCGTACTCTCAACACAGGTACTCTCGTACTCTCAACACAGGTACTCGTACTCTAACCGGTATCGTACCTCAACACAGATACTCTCGTACTCTCAACACAGGTACTCTCGTACTCTCAACACAGGTACTCTCGTACTCTCAACACAGGTACTCCCGTACTCTTTAAGTAATGTAAGACATATGAGAAAGTATTTATACCCGCTCGTCAGGTGTCAGTTAACTCTTGTTCAATAGAATGAGCCGCCACCGACCCTTCTGTTAGGGAGCCACACTCACTCACTCACACACTCACACACTCACTCACACACACACACTCACTCACTCACTCATACACACACACACTCACTCATTCTTCTTCGCTGGATGAAGCCCAAATCTGTGCTACGTAGAGAATAGATGATATATTTGAAGTTCCAGCAGGCAGTTGCTGCATGTTTCTGGAACAGCGCCCGGCGGTGATGGATAGTATACTTAGTGGTGAGTCCCAGGAGCTTCCTGCCCATTTCTTTAAAAAGCTGTCATCAGCATACACCAGCTGACGACAGCTGACGGTGTTGACATGTGGCAGGAAACATTATTCTCGTCTGCTAACAGACGCCGCTCTCAGATGGTGCTGACACTTAGCACGTAGTCAGCAAGGCTGTCTTTACTTACTTTACCCTCGGAGAACTGGACCTTAAATGCTGTATATATTTTATTAATGTCAGGATCTGTGTTTAAATTAATTTGCTGATATATTTTTTATAAATGTTGGTGAGTAATGATGAAGCTGACGCCGCAACCTGTCATGGAACTCATCAGTCTCCCTCGCCACATCCACACTCCACAATACCACCACCCCCATATTTCCCACGTAAATAAATCCCACCACTTTCCCACGGGGATGTCGATCCGAATCTCTCTCTCTCTCTCTCCTCTCCTCTCTCTCTCTCTCTCTCTCTCTCTCTCTCTCTGGTTATGCTCATGAATATACAAATAAAAAAATCAGACACAAGATATTTAGAATGGACAGAGAGGTTTCAGTAGTCTGTCATTCAATGGTACAGCTCCTGGCTCACAAGCGAAGTGACCCCAGGTCGATTCTAAGTTAGAGAGAGATGCTGCCCGTGTTCACATAGCAGTAAGTAGGTACCTGGGTAATAAGCTTAAAATTATATGATGTGACTAGAATTAAGTAGTTTGTTGTAAGTTCAAAGGTTAGTTTGCTGTTATCCTAACTGAAGCAGGATAACACCTCTTAGTTTATAAATTCAACGGAACCTGATAGGTCAGTCTTGATCCTGATCCTAGGAAATGCGCACACACACACACACACACACACACACACACACACACATATATATATATATATATATATATATATATATATATATATATATATATATATATATATATATATATATATATATATATGTCGTGCCGATTAGGTAAAACTGGTCAATTAGCAAGAACTCATCTAAAATTAAGTCCTTTCAAAATTTTCTCTTATACGTTTAAAGATATATTTTTTCATTTATGTTAATGTAAGAATTTATAATTTTGTACCAAGAGAAACTTTGAAAACCTACCTAACCTTATTACAACAAGCTCAATTTAATTTAGCCTAACCCAACTAAATATATTTTAGATTCGTTAGCATTAATTTAATACTAAACAAACACAATAAAATATATTTTTTTCGTTATGTTCAGAATGATTTTGGCGAAAATATTGCATACACAAATTTTCACTTGTCTTATATGGCAAGGTGAGCGTTGCTATTTAAGCCAAAATCGCAAGTTTTACCTAATCGGCACGACATATATATATATATATATATATATATATATATATATATATATATATATATATATATATATATATATATATATATATATATATATACATATTGGCGTCTCTCAAGGCAGTGAAGCCGCAGCTCATGCCTACATCAGGGACTTACCAGAAGACAAGGCCGTAGTCAAACTTGACTTTAGAAATGCCTTATTAAAAGCATTACTAAAGTCATGGTGAAAAAAGATATGGTCTTGCCGGCTGTTCGGGATCAGTTCCCCAGCCTTTTTTCCTTCATTTCAGCTGGCTACAGCAAACCCTCAATTCTTTTGTTAGGCGAACATGAAATTCCCTCGTCAGAGGGTGTTCAGCAGGGTGATCCACTTGCTCTCTTCTGCTTGGCAGTAAGATAACTAACTTCCAGCTTGCGCAGGGAGTTCAACATCTGGTACCTAGATGATGACACTCTGGCAGGTACAGAAGAGTCCCTGCTAGAGGACCTACAACAGGGTGAAGACACGGGTGAAGCCTTAGGACTCAGCCTCAATCTCTCCAAGTGTGAAATCACAACCAACCAGATAATAATCGTAGCTGTGCGAACAATCCTTCCTGAAACCTCTACTACCACCCCGTCCAAGAACATCCTTTTGGGAGCACCACTGGGTCATCAGGCCATCGACACAGTCCTCAAGGACAAACTGAATGACCTGAAGAGAATGGAGAAAAGAATAAGTGATCTTGATGCCCATGATGCCCTGTATCTCCTCACAAGGTGTCTTACCTTGCCAAGACTCACTTCTTGAGGTGCGCACCCTCTATCGACAACGCAACACTTAGCAAATATGACTCACTCCTGAGATCTATCTTTCTAAAGGCACTGAATCTGTCACTGGAAGATCAGCAATGGGATCAGGCAACCCTCCCAGTGCGACTGGGAGGTATAGGGGTGCGCAAGGCAACGCAGGTAGCTTTACCTGCATTTCTGTCCTCGTGCATGGCTTCCAGTGGACTAGTCAAGAATATTGTCCCCGAACGCTTGAAATGTGCAGTAGGAGCTGAAGACCCCAGATTCATTGAAGTTGCCAGCGTTGGGACACCCTTGCAGACTCCTCCAGCAGACCAGCTCCTCCCAAAGAGCACAAACAGCCCCACTGGGACAAACCGATCATGGAAAAAATTGCCAACACAATGCTCAACAACGCTTCAGGAAAGGACAAAGCTCGTCTCCTAGCGGTGAAGGCACCACACTCAAGAGATTTCCTTTTAGTTGTTTCCAACTTCTCCTTGGGCACCCGACTTGACCCACAGGCCATTTGGATTGGTGTTGCTCTTCGCCTATATTCGCGTATATTCACTGAGAGGTGCATGTCTTTCAGCGTATATACACAGAGATTTACTCTTTTTTTTACTCCCTAAAGTAGATTAAAATATTCCTAACCGATGGTGAGAATGTTACAAACTTTATATACCATTAACCAACCAAATAACTGAAAGGAAACTAATCCACTATCCAAAGGTCGTGCTGTCGAGAAAAGCAGAGAAAAAAGACTCAGATTGCAAAACAAGCTTTTATGGGGACAACGTTTCGCTCTGTGCAGAGCTTTGTCGAGCTTCATCAACTCATGGTACAGCTTTACACTGAGCTCTGTGTTGTTGTTGTTGTCCCAGTGCAAGTGTCTTCAGTGCACCGTGTACCTCTCACTACCCACTGACAGGTAATGTTGTGGGGGAGCAGCCATGGACATATGGCTTGTCTAGTTCTCCCAGAACACTCCCACACACTATTTAATCACCTAATTTCGCCCTTCCATTATTCTCGTAACAAATCGTGTGAACATGAAGACGTTCCCTACCAGTTTAACCTGAGGTGGAAGCACATATTGTCTTCTACAATATACCTCAAGGAGATTATATATATTTTTTTCATTATGCTGTCATCGTCTCGTTTTTATTTGTTCTCAGTAATTCCGCTTATAGAACAAATAAATGGTTAGTTTGTAGCTAATTAGGGAAGGGTGGAATTTAATGCCATTATTAAGATATCAACACACGTTCCGCCTCACCGCTCCAACAAGATGCTTCCCTACCACTATCCTCACCACTCTCCTCACCACTATCCTCACCACTCTCCTCACCACTATCCTCACCACTATCCTCACCACTATCCTCACCACTCTCCCCACTACTATCCTCACCACTCCACCACTATCCTCACCACTGTCCTCACCACTCTCCCTACCACTATCCTCACCACTCTCCCTACCACTATACTCACCACTATTCTCACCACTCTCCATACCACTCTCCTCACCACTCTCCCTACCACTATCCTCATCACTCTCCCTACCACTATCCTCATCACTCTCCCTACCACTATCCTCACCACTTTCTCCACCACTATCCTCACCACTCTCTCCACCACTATCCTCGTCACTCTCCTCACCACTCTCCTCATCACTATCCTCACCACTCTCCCTACCACTATCCTCACCACTCTCCCTACCACTATCCTCACCACTCTCCCTACCACTATCCTCACCACTCTCCCTACCACTATCCTCACCACTCTCTCCAACACTATCCTCGCCACTCTCCTCACCACTTTCCCCACTATTATCCTCATCACTCTCTCCACCACTCTCCTCACCCTTATCCTCACCACTCTCCTCACCACTATCCTCACCACTCTCATCACCACTATCCTTACCACTCTCCCTACCACTATCCTCACGACTCTCCCTACCACTATCCTCACCACTCTCCCTACCACTATTCTCACCACTCTCATCACCACTATCCTCACCACTCTCCCTACCACTATCCTTACCACTCCCTACCACTATCCTCACCACTCTCCCCCAACTAATCCACGCTCCATCAAGATCCTCCCCAACTTAATGAAATTAATTGACGTGAGGTTCTCACGGCTATAATTCTTTCTCCTTCTCGATCGAAGGCCAAATTTATCATAAACACAACACACACACACACACACACACACACACACACACAAGCATGTATAACAGGAAGGGCACTGGAATGGATCAGGGAATACCTCACAGGGAGGCAACAACGGGTCATGGTGCGTGATGAGGTATCACAGTGGGCGCCTGTGACGAGCGGCGTACCGCAGGGGTCAGTCCTAGGACCAGTGTTATTCTTGGTATATGTAAACGACATGACGGATGGGATAGACTCAGAAGTGTCTCTGTTCGCAGATGATGTGAAATTAATGAGGAGAATCACATCGGAAGAGGACCAAGCAGGACTTCAAACAGACCTGGACAAGCTTGACATCTGGTCTAGCAACTGGCTTCTCGAATTCAATCCCACCAAATGCAAAGTCATGAAGATCGGAGAAGGACAAAGAAGACCGCTGACAGAGTACAGGCTAGGTGGACAAGGGCTACAAACCTCGGCAAAGGAGAAAGACCTTGGGGTGAGTATAACGCCAAGTACGTCTCCGGAGGCACACATCAACCAGATAACTGCGGCAGCATATGGGCGACTGGCAAACCTAAGATTAGCGTTCCGATACCTAAACAAGGAATCGTTCAAGACACTGTACACCGTGTACGTCAGGCCCATACTAGAATATGCAGCACCAGTCTGGAACCCACACCTGGTCAAGCACGTAAAGAAACTAGAGAAAGTGCAAAGGTTTGCGACAAGGCTAGTTCCACAACTCAGGGGTCTGTCCTATGAAGAAAGGTTGAGGGAAATAGGACTAACAACACTGGAGGAAAGAAGGGTCAGAGGAGACATGATAACGACATACAAAATACTGCGGGGAATCGACAAGGTAGACAGGGACAGGATGTTCCAGAGAGGGAACACAGAAACAAGGGGACACAACTGGAAGCTGAAGACTCAGATGAGTCAAAGGAATGTTAGGAAGCATTTCTTCAGCCATAGAGTAGTCAGGAAGTGGAATAGTCTAGAGAAAGATATAGTGGAGGCAGGAACCATACATAGTTTTAAGACGAGGTATGATAGAGCTCATGGAGCAGGGAGAGCAGAGACCCAGTAGCGGACAGCGAAGAGGCGGGGCCAGGAGCTGAGTCTCGACCCCTGCAACCACAATTAGGTGAGCACAATTAGGTGAGTACACACACACACACACACACACCACACACACACACACACACACACACCCTCACACACACACACACACCCATACACACACACACACACACACACACACACACACACACATCACACACACACACACACACACACACACACAATCACACACCACACACACACACACACACACTCACACACACACACACACACACACACACACACACACACACACACACACACTCACACACACACACACACACAGGAGAAGGGTGGTTGAGCACCTAGAAAGGAATGAGCTTATCAACGACGGCCAACACGGTTTCAGGGACGGGAAATCCTGTGTCACAAACCTACTGGAGTTCTACGACAGGGTGACAGCGATAAGGCAAGAGAGAGAGGGTGGGTAGATTGCATATTCTTGGATTGTAAGAAGGCGTTTGACACAGTTCCACACAAGAGATTAGTGCAGAAGCTGGAGGACCAGGCAGGGGTAACAGGGAAGGCACTACATTGGATCAGGGAATACCTGTCAGGAGACAGCAGCGAGTCATGGTACGTGGCGAGGTGTCAGAGTGGGCGCCGGTGACGAGCGGGGTTCCACAGGGGTCAGTCCTGGGACCAGTGCTGTTTCTGGTATTTGTGAACGACATGACGGAAGGAATAGACTCCGAAGTGTCCCTGTTTGCAGATGATGTGAAGTTGATGAGAAGAATTCAATCGGACGAGGACCAGGCAGAACTACAAAGGGATCTGGACAGCCTGCAAGCCTGGTCCAGCAACTGGCTCCTGGAGTTCAACCCCACCAAGTGCAAAGTCATGAAGATTGGGGAAGGGCAAAGAAGACCGCAGACGGAGTACAGCCTAGGGGCCAGAGACTGCAAACCTCAATCAAGGAAAAAGATCTTGGGGTGAGTATAACACCAGACACATCTCCTGAGGCGCACATCAACCAAATAACTGCTGCAGCATATGGGCGCCTAGCAAACCTAAAACAGCATTCCGACATCTTAATAAAGAATCGTTCAGGACCCTGTACACTGTGTACGTTAGGCCCATATTGGAGTATGCAGCACCAGTTTGGAACCCACACCTAGCCAAGCATGTGAAGAAGCTCGAGAAAGTGCAAAGGTTTGCAACAAGACTAGTCCCGGAGCTAAGGGGTATGTCCTACGAGGGAGGTTAAGGGAAATGGACCTGACGACACTGGAGGACAGGAGAGATAGGGAGACATGATAACAACATATAAGATACTGAGAGGAATTGACAAAGTGGACAGAGACAGAATGTTCCAGAGATGGGACACAACAACAAGGGGACACAGATGGAAGTTGAAGACTCAGATGAATCACAGAGATGTTAGGAAGTATTTCTTCAGTCACAGAGTTGTCGGGAAGTGGAATAGTTTAGGAAGCGATGTAGTGGAGGCAGGCTCTATACATAGCTTTAAGCAGAGGTATGATAAAGCTCATGGCGCAGGGAGAGTGACCCAGTAGCGGCCAGTGAAGAGGCGGGGCCAGGAGCTTTGACTCGACCCCTGCAACCACAACTAGGTGAGTACAACTAGGTGAGTACCACACACACACACACACACACACACACACTACACACACCAAAAATACACACACAGAGATTAGTGCAGAAGCTGGAGGACCAGGCAGGGATAACAGGGAAGGCACTACAATGGATCAGGGAATACCTGTCAGGAAGACAGCAGCGAGTCATGGTACGTGGCGAGGTGTCAGAGTGGGCGCCTGTGACGAGCGGGGTTCCACAGGGGTCAGTCCTGGGACCAGTGCCGTTTCTAGTATTTGTGAACGACATGACGGAAGGAATAGATTCCGAAGTGTCCCTGTTTGCAGATGATGTGAAGTTGATGAGAAGAATTCAATCAGACGAGGACCAGGCAGAACTACAAAGGGATCTGGATAGGCTGCAAGCCTGGTCCAGAAACTGGCTCCTGGAGTTCAATCCCACCAAGTGCAAAGTCATGAAGATTGGGGAAGGGCAAAGAATCAGCAGACGGAGTGTAGTCTAGGGGGCCAGAGACTACAATCCTCACTCTAGTAAAAGGATCTTTGGGTGAGTACAACACCGGGCACATCTGAGGCGCACATCAACCAAATAACTGCTGCAGCATATGGGCGCCTTGCAAACCTAAGAACAGCATTCCGACATCTTAATAAGGTATCATTCAGGACCCTGTATACTCTGTACGTTAGGCCCATATTGGAGTATGCAGCACCAGTTTGGAACCCACACCTAGCCAAGCACATAAGGAAACTAGAGAAAGTGCAAAGGTTTGCAAGAAGACTAGTTCCGGAGCTAAGGGGTATGTCCTACGAGGAGAGGTTAAGGGAAATCGACCTGACGACACTGGAAGACAGGAGAGATAGGGGGGATATGATAACGACATATAAAATACTGAGAGGAATCGACAAGGTGGATAGAGACAGGATGTTCCAAAGATGGGACACAGCAACAAAGGGTCACAGTTGGAAGTTGAAGACTCAGATGAATCAAAGGGATGTTGTGAAGTATTTTTCAGTCACAGAGTTGTCAGGAAGTGGAATAGTCTGGGAAGTGATGTAGTGGAGACAGAATCCATACATAGCTTTAAGAAGAGGTATGATAAAGTTCATGGAACAGGAAGAGTAACCTAGTAGCGACCAGTGACTCGACCCCTGAAACCACAACTAGGTGAGTACACATGCACGCACGAAAATAAGATTAAGGGAGCACTAAAGTAGGTCTACTATACTGGGTCGGGGTTGAGGCCAAGTATATATTATCAATAAGCTAAGGATAAAACACATGCAAACACTTGTTGAATTTTAATGAAGACTCGTACCAGACCAGGACCCTGATCACTCCTACTATACACACGGTAGAAAACACAGGTATATGTGAACACAGAGACAAGTGGTTAAAGGTGTGGTGAGGTCAGGTGAGCAGTTTTAGTGAGATTATAAGTTACCTGTGGGCAGTGTCTCAAGGTGGACGACGCGAAACGTGATCCAGCATCATATAGGCCAGCGTGGTAGTGATGTTTCAACCTTCTGTCTTCTGAATCACCGTCACTTTCGTCTATATCAGGAGGCTTTCAAAGTCTCCTGTTTATTTCTGGTTCAGTGATGGTGAGCTGGTCTTTATTTTAGTTCATTAAGTGTTCTTCGGCGTCTGTGTGGATAAGGGAGCGTCACTCTGGTCGTTGCTGCAGCGCCTGTGTTTGTGATCCACAATCACTGTTGATAGACTACAATCAGTTTCTTCATAGGTACTTTTGATCACAATACCCGAATATGATAGTGTAGAGACTGACGTTTCGCCTACACAATAGACTTCTTCAGTTGAATACAGGATGCAGAAGAAGCGGTAGATATGCATCACTTTGTCAATATAGTATACCATTATCATACTCACACTGTCAGACACTGCAACACAACGGTACCTTGGTACAGAGGACATCTTCCACAACTTATTGCCCGACCACTAGTTACGAGTGACAAAAGTTGGACTTGAGAGGGACCTTCCCAGGAGGTTTGCTACACTGCCTCTCAATTATTACATTCCTACTTCTACTAGTGGCCCAGCCTCTTCTGTTATCAAGATTTTATGTGCCTCATCTTCGCATTGTTCCAGACTATGGAGCAGAACATCTCCAGGCTGCAAGACTGACCACCTCAAAACTACGTCTTTGAGGGTAATGGACTGATTACATCGTCTTTCCACCTTCACTGCTGCCTCTGTATTCGACTGAAGAAGCCTACTGTGAAGGCGAAGCATTTAGGAAGATACTTAACTGTTGCTGCCATGTGTCTTACTTATCAGCTGACTGTAGATATTGGGAGGGACGGGAGGGGGGAAGGAGGGACGGGAGGGGGGGAAGGAGGGACGGGAGGGGTGGAAGGTTGCTTTCTGGAGAGGTGGTGCATGGGCGTGTTGTGGTGGTGGTTGCCAGGTATGGGCGTGTTGTGGTGGTGGTTGCCAGGTATGGGCGTGTTGTGGTGGTGGTTGCCAGGTATGGGCGTGTTGTGGTGGTGGTTACCAGGTATGGGCGTGTTGTGGTGGTGGTTGCCAGGTATGGGCGTGTTGTGGTGGTGGTTGCCAGGTATGGGCGTGTTGTGGTGGTGGTTGCCAGGTATGGGCGTGTTGTGGTGGTGGTTGCCAGGTATGGGCGTGTTGTGGTGGTGGTTACCAGGTATGGGCGTGTTGTGGTGGTGGTTGCCAGGTATGGGCGTGTTGTGGTGGTGGTTGCCAGGTATGGGCGTGTTGTGGTGGTGGTTGCCAGGTATGGGCGTGTTGTGGTGGTGGTTACCAGGTATGGGCGTGTTGTGGTGGTGGTTGCCAGGTATGGGCGTGTTGTGGTGGTGGTGCCAGGTATGGGCGTGTTGTGGTGGTGGTTACCAGGTATGGGCGTGTTGTGGTGGTGGTTGCCAGGTATGGGCGTGTTGTGGTGGTGGTTGCCAGGTATGGGCGTGTTGTGGTGGTGGTTGCCAGGTATGGGCGTGTTGTGGTGGTGGTTGCCAGGTATGGGCGTGTTGTGGTGGTGGTTGCCAGGTATGGGCGTGTTGTGGTGGTGGTTGCCAGGTATGGGCGTGTTGAGGTGGTGGTTGCCAGGTATGGGCGTGTTGTGGTGGTGGTTGCCAGGTTAATACTGCTGGCAGGGGCACGCACCGTGTGTCGGCTCCGGCGCCACACTTATGGAACGCCTTGATGCTGGGAATCCTAAGACGTTTCAATCTAACATGTTTCTAAACATAAAGAGAAATGGCATAAAATAGCGACACAAAAAAGGGAAAGGTGTTATTGAGGCAACTGCACCTTGGAGGAGGAGGAGGAGGAGTGAGGAGGAGGAGGAGGAGGAGGAAGAGGAGGAGGAGGAGGAGGAGGAACAAAGGAAAAATAGGCGAAGGAAGAGGAAAATTAGAAAGTGGAGGAAAAATGGTAGGAAAGGGAACAACAGCAATGAAAGGAAGATTGAAAGTGATGTTTTAATACGAAGGAAGTAAAGAGAGACCTCATCCCAGAAAATACGTCTTCCAGGGTGATGCACTTACATCTCAACTTCTGCTGCCGCCTCTGTATTCGACTGAAGAAGCCTACTGTGTAGGCGAAACGTTTCGGAATCAATATACATAACTGTCTGCACATGTGTGTTATCAGCGTGTCGGTGTTGCTTACCATTATTATGTTCACAAGGGTCGTCCACACAACCACTGCTCCGCACTCAAAAAACAACAGCAACGAGAAAAACAATTCTTGTGTTGAGTGTTCCTGTGTGGGAACCACTATAGAAAAATAGACACAAATGCAATATAATGTGATCCTTTGTTGACTACGGTTTCGCCCACAAAGTGTCTTATTTTTATATCATGTCGGTATTTTATACCATTTATCTCCACTGGGAGCCACTTTATCCTCCAGGCTTCCGGTTGCTTCCTCCAGGCCCAGGCTGTGCTGGAGGCTGAGCTAGGCCAAGGAAAGTTCACTGGATCACACCACCTTTGCAAGGCCTGGCCAAGAAACCGGGTGCAACCTGTTCGGGTGAAGCAAGGGGCTCTGTGCAGAGTTGCAGCATCAGTGGTTCTTGCATTACAACAGTGTATGTACTCTGACAGATGTGTTTATCATAGTGTATGTTCACCTCTCAACTGTCATTGTATGTGCACCGTGTATGTGCACCAAGTGTGTGCACCGTGTATGTGCACCAATGTGCACTGCGAAGTGTGTATTTCTCATTAAAAATGCGTTGCTAGGTGTATTTATCTCACTGTATATCCAAGTGAATATCCATCTCAGTGTCTACACTGAAAGATGTATATATCTCAAAGATGTATATATCTTAGTTTATATATACTAAGAGCTGACTTTAATCTATTTTAAGGAGTGGAGTGGCGTCAGTGTTTAAGTGGACTTCCACTCAACCCTCGTGTAGGTGATGGGTCTTCATCTGTCAGCTTCAGCTTTCATGCGAATTAGGTTCCCTTGGGTAATTACCTAGTAAGTTTTGAATTAGTTAGAGTCCCGGAACTTAGGCCGACCTTCCACTCTCACCTTTCTGTTGACTGATGTGAAGTAACTCTTTTGTGTTTACGCCAAGTAGGTGAGTATAAACAGGAACTGTATCAGTCTGGCGCTCTGCAGACGGAGGATCAAGCCTCCACCACGTCTTACGCTGAATGATCTACATGGATTTAGTGCTTAACATGAAATAATAATAATAATAATGATAATAATAATAATAATAATAATAATAATAATAATAATAATAATAATAATAATAATAATAATAATAATAATAATAATAATAATAATAATAATTATTATTATTATTATTATTATGTTTATTATGTTTACATTTAAAGTTCTATTTCAGGGTTGTCTAACCTTTATTAGCTTGTGTAACTCAAATGAAATTTATTCCATCCCACGATCTCCATCTACAAATTTTTGATAACATATAAACAAAGGACTGAATTAGCCTCCAAAATATACTGAATTCATATTTTATTGTAGATTATACGAACAAAGTAGTCTAGTAATATGTAAAAAATGCATATATTCAGAATTATTTAAAAATAAATTCTCCACTTGGCTGAAGTTAACAAAATATATAAATTACCAAGTCATAGCAGAAAAAATAAACAATTCAGTAAGACTTCTGGTTATGCATTTTACTCGTGAGAAATTTGGAGCAGCGAGTTGAGAGTGTCAGGCGAGTTGAGAGTGTCAGGCGAGTTGAGAGTGTCAGGCGAGTTGAGAGTGTCAGGCGAGTTGAGAGTGTCAGGCGAGTTGAGAGTGTCAGGCGCAGGTCATGTTAACCGTCAAGGCGGTTTCTAGATTTAGCTTTATGTTCACAAGATGGGATGAGCCTGCTGCCTCTCATAGGTTATTAGTAACGAAAGGGAGAAGGGTAACCAGTGCTTGACTTGACAGCTCTGAGGAGTGTTCCATCTTGGTCACCCACAATCCACTAAATACCTAGTGGCGGAAGATAGCTTCTAAGACATAGTAGTTTCTTCCTTCTTTGAATTCCCTCTTGGCTGGGTGAGCATCAGTAATTTCCTCTAGTCCCTCAAATGACGTCTGAATCCACGGTTTATGTTGTGTGTCTCGGCTGAAGTAACTATCAAATCGAATTACATAATTTATCGACATGTAACTTTTGAAGTAGAATTAATAAATATTCGTTTACCAAAGAAGAGCATAAAAGACTATTGTATCGTAGGGAGCGGTCATGCACCCGTGCTGAGGCTCCATGCATCTCTGGCTGATCAACTCTGCTATGTACGGAATCAGTTCGTGTTGAACTGTCTAGCAAAACTCTCGTCTGAGGAGGACGGAGGATCGAGCCTCCATCACTCTGAATGACTCACTGTGTAAATACAAGATTCCCTCGGAATGAAACACGTTGAAAAAAGATCAATAGAAGAGCGGAAGTAAAGAGAGAGAGAAAAAATAATTCATTTCACCTCTTGCTCGTTTTACTGGCCTCGTCCCTCACGGAAAGAGATAGATGGAGACAGAAAGATATAAACAGAGAAGGGAAGAGATAAATGGAGAATGGAAGAGATAAATGGAGAAGGGAAGAGATAAATAGAGAAGGAAATAGGTAAATTGAAGGTGAATGCTTAAGATGAACCACAGATTACTGACTCACTCGAAAACCTAAATATATATAAAATGATAGAATTTGATGAATGTAAATGAGGCAGTGATGAATTACACTGCAGGCTTGTTGTATAGGCGCAGGTGATGAGTGCTACACGTGTTTACCAGAGCAGGTGTGAAGGAGTCACAGGTGTGGGCAAGTGTGTCGTGCAGGCATTAATACGTCACAACGGGAAAACAACAGCAACAACAGGACACGGCAAGAAGAACAATTATAAATGAGTAAAGCCCTGGCTGTCTACCAACACTAGGGTGCTCTCCCTCACCTCAGTATATCCTGGCCCCTGCGCGGCCGAAACACCGCCGGTTAAGGATCGCGTCACACTGCATATGTCTCTTTTTTTTCCATTGTGTCAGAATTTTAAGGCAGATATCTCCGTATCCTGACCCACATAGTGAGGCAGGGTTGTTAACCCCGCCCCACCCACATAGTGAGGCAGGGTTGTTAACCCCGCCCCACCCACATAGTGAGGCAGGGTTGTTAACCCCGCCCCACCCACATAGTGCGGCAGGGTTGTTAACAACCACATTATAGTGAGTGTTATATTACAGAGAGGTGTGTCGTGGGTCAGGTCAGGTTTACAAAACCATTTATCACAGGTCAGTTATGCTGAGGTCATCTCCAGCTTCACAATTTACACAATAATGATGGAAGACACAGTAGGGTGACCACTTACACACAGACGCTTGTAATAATCTTGCTAGAATTACACACAATCTGTTACTTAAAAGGACACATGTGCAGCTAATGCGACATTTTTACTGTGGCAACGTTTCGCTCTCCGGGAGCTTTACAAAGCTCTTGAAGAGCGAAACGTTGCCATAATATAAATGTCGCATTAATTGCACATGTGTCCTTTTACGTAACAGATGCCGGGCTGTCTGCTGCACATCTCTGACGAGCGGAGTCAACAGCAGCAGCGGCAACAGCAACAACAGCAGCGGCAACAGCAACAACAGCAACAACAGAAGTAGCAGCAGCAACAACACCAAATGCAGCAACAGCAGCAGCAGCAACAGCAACAGCAGCAGCAGCAACAGCAACAGCAACAGCAGTAGCAGCAGCAGCAACAGCAACAGCAACAGCAGCAGCAACAACAACAACAACAGCAACAGCAGCAGCAACAACAGCAGCAACAACAGCAGCAACAACAGCACCGGCAACAGCAACAACAGAAGTAGCAGCAGCAACAACAGCAAATGCAGCAACAGCAGCAGCAGCAACAACAGCAACAGCAGTAGCAGCAGCGGCAACAACAACAACAACAGCAGTAGCAGCAGCAGCAACAGCAACAGCAGTAGCAGCAACATCAACAGCAACAGCAGCAGCAGCAGCAACAACAACAGCAGCAACAGCAGCAGCAACAACAACAGCAACAACAGCAGCAACAGCAGCAGCAACAACAACAGCAGCAACAACAGCAAGAGCAGCAACAGCAGTAGCAGCAGCGGCAACAGCAACAGCAGTAGCAGCAGCGGCAACAGCAACAACAACAGCAGTAGCAGCAGCGGCAACAGCAACAGCAGTAGCAGCAGCAGCAACAGCAACAGCAGCAACAACAACAGCAGCAACAGCAGCAGCAACAACAGCAGCAACAACAGCAGCAACAGCAGCTGCAACAACAACAGCAGCAACAACAGCAAGAGCAGCAACAGCAGCAACAGCAGTAACATCATCAGTAACAGCAGCTGCAACAGCAGCAACAGCAGCAGTAACAGCAGCTGCAACAGCAGCAGTAACAGCAGCTGCAACAGCAGCAATAGCAACAGCAACATCAGCAGCAGCAGCAGCAGCAGCAACATCAGCAGCTGCAACAGCAGCAGCAGCAACAGCAACAACAACAGCAACAACAACAACAGCAGCAACAGCAGCAGCATCACTTATCACCATCATTGAGATTCCATTTTGTCTTCGTTAAGTAAAGAGGTTCCAGCTCTGCTTTCACATTATTCTATTGTTTCCCAGACCCTTTATCCTCCTCTTGATCCTTTCTTCCCCTCTCCGTCTCTGTTCCTCTTTTTCGCCATCTCCTTGTTTCGTTTTTCCTCATCCTCTTCTTGGTTCTTCCTCACACCTGGTCAGGGAACACCTGGTCAGGGAACACCTGGTCAGGGAACACCTGGTCAGGGAACACCTGGTCAGGGAACACCTGGTCAGGGAACACCTGGTCAGGGAACACCTGGTCAGGGAACACCTGGTCAGGGAACACCTGGTCAGGGAACACCTGGTCAGGGAACACCTGGTCAGGGAACACCTGGTCAGGGAACACCTGGTCAGGGAACACCTGGTCAGGGAACACCTGGTCAGGGAACACCTGGTCAGGGAACACCTGGTCAGGGAACACCTGGTCAGGGAACACCTGGTCAGGGAACACCTGGTCAGGGAACACCAGTGGTCAGGGAACACCTGGTCAGGGAACACCTGGTCAGGGAACACCAGTGGTCAGGGAACACCTGGTCAGGGAACACCTGGTCAGGGAACACCTGGTCAGGGAACACCTGGTCAGGGAACACCTGGTCAGGGAACACCTGGTCAGGGAACACCTGGTCAGGGAACACCTGGTCAGGGAACACCATGGTCAGGGAACACCTGGTCAGGGAACACCTGGTCAGGGAACACCAGTGGTCAGGGAACACCTGGTCAGGGAACACCTGGTCAGGGAACACCTGGTCAGGGAACACCAGTGGTCAGGGAACACCTGGTCAGGGAACACCTGGTCAGGGAACACCTGGTCAGGGAACACCAGTGGTCAGGGAACACCTGGTCAGGGAACACCTGGTCAGGGAACACCTGGTCAGGGAACACCAGTGGTCAGGGAACACCTGGTCAGGGAACACCTGGTCAGGGAACACCAGTGGTCAGGGAACACTGGTCAGGGAACACTGGTCAGGGAACACCTGGTCAGGGAACACCAGTGGTCAGGGAACACCTGGTCAGGGAACACCTGGTCAGGGAACACCAGTGGTCAGGGAACACCAGTGGTCAGGGAACACCTGGTCAGGGAACACCTGGTCAGGGAACACCAGTGGTCAGGGAACACCAGTGGTCAGGGAACACTGGTCAGGGAACACTGGTCAGGGAACACCAGTGGTCAGGGAACACCAGTGGTCAGGGAACACCAGTGGTCAGGGAACACCAGTGGTCAGGGAACACCAGTGGTCAGGGAACACCAGTGGTCAGGGAACACCAGTGGTCAGGGAACACCAGTGGTCAGGGAACACCAGTGGTCAGGGAACACCAGTGGTCAGGGAACACCAGTGGTCAGGGAACACCAGTGGTCAGGGAACACCAGTGGTCAGGGAACACCAGTGGTCAGGGAACACCAGTGGTCAGGGAACACCAGTGGTCAGGGAACACCAGTGGTCAGGGAACACCAGTGGTCAGGGAACACCAGTGGTCAGGGAACACCAGTGGTCAGGGAACACCAGTGGTCAGGGAACACCAGTGGTCAGAGAACACCAGTTCCTCAACAACACACAAAGAAATAGACGCAACAAATACATGTACATTAAATACTATTGTTATATGCGCATGATTACGCTTATGTGGATCATTAACTGAGAAAGTAGAGGAGACTCAGCCTCACTCATCCTGAACAATATGGCGCTGGGCTGTCTTAGATGAATCAGGCGATGAGTACAGCACGGAATATGTGGTGACTCAGAACAAGATGAGTGATGAAGAAACTGTGGTGACTTACAAGATGAGTGACGAAGAAACTGTGGTGACTCACAAGATGAGTGATGATGAAACTGTGGTGACTCACAAGATGAGTGATGAAGAAACTGTGGTGACTCACAAGATGAGTGATGAAGAAACTGTGGTGACTCACAAGATGAGTGATGAAGAAACTGTGGTGACTCACAAGATGAGTGATGAAACTGTGGTGACTCACAAGATGAGTGATGAAACTAGTGAAAGCAAATTTGTATTGAGTGAAATGTCAGTTAACTGAGATACCAAGACTTGGCAACCACTCCCAGGTCCAGCCTGACTGTAATTTGTAGACGCTATGAAATGTAGATTATGGTGGTAGTGGTGGTTACGGCGGTGGTGGTAATGGTGGTGATGGTAGTGGTGGTGGTGATGGTGGGAATGTTGTTGGTGGTAGTAGTAGAATTAATAAAAAATAAAAATAATCCTAGGTAGTAGGTTGGTAGTCAGCAACCACCCAGGGAGGTACTACCGTCCTGCCAAGTGAGTGTAAAACGAAAGCCTGTAATTGTTTTACATGATGGTAGGATTGCTGGTGTCTTTTTTCTGTCTCATAAACATGCAAAATTTCAGGTACGTCTTGTTACTTCTACTTACACTTAGGTCACACTACACATTCATGTACAAGCATATATATACACACCCCTCTGGGGTTTCTTCTAGTTTCTTACTAGTTCTTGTTCTTATTTCCTCTTATCTCTATGGGGAAGTGGAACAGAATTCTTCCTCCGTAAGCCATGCGTGTCATAACAGTCGACTAAAATGCCGGGAGCAAGGGGCTAGTAACCCCATCTCCTGTATACATTACTAAAGTTAAAAATAAACTTTTGTTTTTCTCTTTGGGCCACCCCGCCTCGGTGGGATACGGCCGGTTTGTTAAAATAATAATAATAATAATAATAATAATAATAATAATAATAATAATAATAATAATAATAATAATAATAATAATAATAATAATAATATAATAATAATAATAATAATAATAATAATAATAGAAGTGGGCCATTTTTAATATATAGATTATCTAAATATGTTTTGTGTATGGCAAGCAAGCACTGGTGTATCAGGTGAATCATGGTTGGTGCCCCGTGCGTGTGTACGTACTCACCTGTATGTGGTTGCAGGAGTCAAGTCACAGCTCCTGGCCCCGCATCTTCGTTGGTCGCTTCTAGGTTTACTCTCTCCAGGCTCCAAGAGTGCTATCATACCTCTTCTTAAATTTATGTATAGATCGTGCCTCCTCTACTTCACTCTCTAGAATGTGTGTGTGTGTGTGTGTGTGTGTGTGTGTGTGTGTGTTTGTGTGTGTGTGTGTGTGTGTGTTTGTGTGTTTGTGTGTGTGTGTGTGTGTGTGTGTGTGTGTGTGTGTGTTTGTGTGTGTGTGTGTGTGTGTGTGTTTGTGTGTTTGTGTGTGTGTGTGTGTGTGTGTGTGTGTGTGTTTTACTCAATTGTACTCGTCTAATTGTAGTTTCAAGGGTCGGGTCTCAGCTCTTGGTCCCGCCTCTCTACTGGCCGTTATTGACTTCAATCTCTTCTGGCTGCGTGATCCTGTCATACCTATTCTTATAATTATATATGGCTTCTTCGTCTATCAATTCACTGTCTAAGGCATCCCACTTCCTGACCATAATAAGGCTAAACAAGTATTTCCTAACATCCCTGAGACTTATCTGTGCTTTTTAACATCCAGCAGTGACCTCGTGTACCAGAGACCCGCCTCTAAACAGACTCCCTGTCCAGTCTGTTAGTTCCTCTGAGTATTTTGTACGTCGTAATCATTTCGCCTCTGGTCCTTCCGTCCTCGAGTGTCGGCAGGTTTAGCTCCTGTACCTTCTCCTCGTAGGCCAGAGGTTCCAACCTGTGGTGAAGGGGTGCGAGATGGCATTTCATGGGGTGCGACAGTCCTAATGAAAAGCATAATTCCGCTTGAAGATTAAGACATGTGCAACAATTGGGGATCTTTATGGTATGGTTTGTTTTGAGCTAGAAAGAGGGAGGGGGTTGGGGGGGGATTGGTTGAAGGACTATTTGTGTGGGAACTTGGTGTTCCCCCCACCCCGAGGCAGAGCTTCCTTATAGTGAGGCTGAGAATGATGTCCTCCTGGCGGCAGAGCTTCTGCGCCTCTCACTACATTCACTTGGTTCTCCTACCTGTCTTCTATGTTTCTTATTCTCTCTCTCAGTTGTTTCCTCTCCTGTAACATTCTGTCCTGGTCGAGGTACACACGATGGTATCCGTCAGTGTCCCTTAACAGTGGCGTCCATCTCAAAGTACAACATCGTACCATTTCTGATACAAGGGTCAGTTTGACCAGTCATATTCTGTCCCTTGTGTTCTTGTCTGTTTTTAAAGTTTGCCACCTCAGCCTCAACACCTGAATGTTCAGTGATGTTATGAACGTTTGTTCCATGTGCTGCCAGCATCGGAGTGTTTGTCGTTCTTCAGCTTCCAGGACCAGGATAATCAGGGACTGCTTCCTCTGCTCCTCCTCCCACTTCCATTCCCTCCAGAGTTCATTGTCTTTTGTTATCAGTTGCTGTACTGTTCACCATGTTTCCTTCGCCTCCCAGTTTCCTGAGGACATTCCCACAAAAATCTTCCTTGCCCCCTCAGGCCTTCCTTTTAGCTCTTCATGTACTGAGGTTAGTACTGTCTCCACCTCACACCTTCTTACCCTCATCTTCTCTAGTTGTGTCTTCATCTTTTTTGAGATCTTTCTCCAGGCCATTTATCTTTTCCTCAGAGGGCAAAGGCTCTTTTGTGCTTCTTCTGCTTCCGATGCTCTCCATCTTACATTCCATCTCTATGTGAAGGTCGAGAAGCTTTTTCCCCATTTCTTCCATCATATGTTTAAACTCAGTCGTATACATACTTCCTGACTTTCCCTGTTCAACCATCGTCTTCCCCATTTATTTGGTCTCTTGTTTACCATTTGTCTACTCTTGAGTTTTGCCACTGCTCACGATGGGCAAAAAAAACTTACTTCCTGTCCCAGTGTGAGTGTGTGAGTGTGTTAGTTACCATTTTGTCCTAGGCACATGTCGATTTGACACTAGGCCTGTCGTATGTATGTGTGTGTGTGTGTAAGGAAACACTTCGAAATGTTTCGGCCCGCCGGGAATTGAACCCGGCCCTCCGTGCGTGAAGCAAGAGCTAGCCATCGGGGCGTGTATGTGAGTGTGTGTGTGTGTGTGTGTGTGTGTGTGTGTGTGTGTGTGTGTGTGTGTGTGTGTGTGTGTTGGGAGAGGGGAGGGGGGTGCGCACCCGTTAATATACAAGAAGTGGGTGGCAGGTTAATTACTACTCCTGGTCGTGGTTCAAGCAGCCGGACACAAGGGTATATACCAAGAGAAGTGCATGTCTCTCACTGTATATACACAGTGGGGTCGATGTCTCTCAGTGTATATATACTGAGAGGTGGATGTCTCACAACGTATACATACCGACATGTACGCGAAGATGTTATATATTTGTTTTAACATATCGGCAGTTTCCCACCGAGGCATGTGGCCCGATAAAAAAGAAGAAACACTTTCATCATCACTCACTCCATCACTGTCTTGCAGAGGCGCGCCTACACTACAATTAAAAACTGCAGTAAATATCCACCTCTTCTTCAGAGCGCAGGCACTGTCCTTTCCACCTCCAGGACTCAAATCCGGCTAACCGGTTTCCCTGAATCCTTTCATAAATGCTACATTGCTCACACTCCAACAGCATGTCAAGTCATAAAAACCATTTGCCTCCACTCACTCCTGTCTAACACGTAACCACCTCAACAACCTTTCCTCAGCCCTCTGGATAATACTTTTAGTAACCCCTCCTCCTAATTTCCAAGTTACGGATTTTCTGCATAATATTCACACCGCACATTGCCCTCAGGTACGACATCTCCACTGCCTCCAGCCTTCTCCTTGTTGCAACATTCACCACCCATGCTTCACACCCATTTAAGAGTGTTGGTATAACTATACTCTCATACATTCCCCTCTTTGTTTCCATGGATAACATATTCCACAGACTCCTCAGTGCTCCACTCACCTTTTTCCTCTTATCAATCCTATGGTTCACATCGTCTTTCATAGACGCATCTGCTGACGAGTCCACTCCCAAATATCTGAATACATTCACCTCCTCCATAGTCTCTCCCTCCAATCTGATATCCAATCTTTCATTACTTAGATTTTTTTTGTTATCCTCATCGCCTTGCTCCTTCCTATGTTCACTTTTAATTTCCTTCTTTTACATACCCTTTTAAAATCATCCACCAACCTCTGCAACTTCTTTTCAGAATCTCCCAAAAGCACAGTGTCATCAGCAAAAAAGCGACTGTGACAACTCCCACTTTGTGTTAGATTCCTTATCTTTTAACCTCTTGCCAACACCCGAGCATTCACTTCTCTTACAACCCCATCTATAAATATATTGAACAACCACGGTGACGTCACGAATCCCTAAGACCTACTTTGTGCCTCACTATCCAAGTAAAAACTCTTAACTAATATATATAAATATATAAATATATGATTTTGAAGTGGTAACGCGTTCAGTTCACAACCAAAAGTATCCGGGTCGAATCCTGGGCGGGGCGATACGTCTGAGCAAGTCTTCCAACACCTGGTGTCCCTGTTACTTAACAGTAAAATAGATACTTAGTGCTTAATCGACTGTCGTGGGTCGCATCCTGGGGAAGAAGTTATTAAGACCTCAGTGGAAAGAAGTCATTCTGCTTGGCTTTCTTGGGTCATCCTGGCTTATT
The DNA here is from genome assembly GCA_009830355.1 of Cherax destructor. Taxonomy (NCBI): domain Eukaryota; kingdom Metazoa; phylum Arthropoda; class Malacostraca; order Decapoda; family Parastacidae; genus Cherax; species Cherax destructor. The sequence goes on from WNWK01004774.1 coordinate 97,002, forward strand.
AAGCCGCCGGGGTTACTAATTCCATTAAATTTTTCTTCTCATCTTTTATCTTTTTTTCATCTCCTTATTCTTTTTCTTATTCTTATCATTGTTCTCTTCATTCTTCATATTCTTCGCCTTATTCTTTTGTGCCTCTTCTCATTCCTTTTCTCTTCTTTACCAGAAAAGATTTTTTCCAAGAGTCGGCTGAAAAAAATAATGAGAGATGATGGTGTCCGTGAAGCAAATTATAGTGAGCAAGTAGACACAGATAGTGAGAACAATGACAACCACACATTACACGTTGATGAAGAAACCTGGGAGGGAGGGGGAGGGAGGGGGAGGAGGAAAGGGAAGGGAGAGGAGGGAGGAGTGTTCTCAAAGATATCGACAACACTGACAACAAGGCATTAAATATTTCCAACAGAGTAACTTCGTGGTTCTCGCCGAAAGATAAGCAGATCTATCTATCTATCTATCTATCATATATATATATATATATAATACAACATCTGAACCCAAGGAGTCGAACCAGTCTTTCGCTCATGGTGAGCGAAAGAGATGACGCTCTAGTCCACGGGACCACATAATTTTCAAGAATGACGGGTACAACATCTAGCTTGGCTGGATGCGTCATTCTTGAGAATTGTGTGGTCCTGTGGACTAGAGCGTCATCTGTCTTTCGCTCACCATGAGGCGGCCAAGCAGCATGTGTTCGACTCTTGGCTAGTCGCAGTGTTGTTATTGATCAATAACACTCGTTCGTGGTAAATAAAAATAATATATATATATATATATATATATTTATATATATATATATATATATATATATATATATATATATATATATATATATATATATATATATATATATATATATATATATATATATATAAACATTTTTTGAGGGGGAGGTCAAAGATGAACTGTTCATGAAAAAATACATTTATGAAGAAACGTGTTCTGGTAAAACAGTAGGGCAGCCCCGTCCACTGGGGGCAAAATAAAAAAGGGTGTCCCACTCAGTTGTAAATGTCATGTCCTGGAAGACGGTAATCTGGCCAAAGATAAGTTAGTTAAGACAGACAAAAGAGTTCCAGCCACAGAGATTAATCAGAAAGGAGTGTTCACTGACCAGGAAACACCTGCTCTAGTATAAAGAAAATAAGTTGACTTTTAGCCGAGAATACAACTGTTTTTGCATCAGTCCTCTAAAACTTGTAGATAATTGATTATTATTAGGAAGCCAGATTAGATAAATATACAACATATTAGGAGAGTGCCCCAAGACACACTGTTTCTTTGTTCTTTCTTGAAGTGTGAGTCCAGCCACACTCTCACACGCTGCTAAGTTCTACGCTATAAACCAGCAGCTATAATAGATTATACAAAAACGAGGACTAAGTCGCAGCAAATTAGAGAGTGCAGCGTGCGATATTGCGGGCGAATTATAGATAGCACTTGTGTTAATGCAAGGGAATCATAGATAACAATTTTGAGTGTGGGTAATTTGCAAGGTGTAATAAGCGGACGTATGTAGGCGTTGTTATTAAGGAAATGCTGATCTTATTGGTGGTGAACAGTAACCGCATTGTGTGGTGTGTATGATGGTGTGGTGGTGGTGGTGTGTGGTGATGTGTGGTGTGGTGTGTGGTTAAGTAAGAGACAGTGTGTGTGTGGTGTGTAATGTGATGTGATAATGATACCTAGCACCGGCTGATCAGCGGTCTAGCCTAGATTAAGGTCCCTCGTTGGAGCAACTTTTCCCACGAAATTTCCCAGCGAGATAATGCAAGGTGTGGCAGGAAGCACTCGTAGCAGCCTTCAAAATTAACCGACCAGTAGCCCGGGATACTCGGGCAAGTGGAGCAAATTTTCTTGATTATAAAAATGTTCTTTATACTGTGGCACAGGTGGCACAGGTGGGACGGGGCAAGACGTGGGAGACGTCCTCTCATGGTCTATTATTTATACTGTTATTACTGCGCGTACCTTTGAACATAAGAAGATATAAGGGATCGTTACGGCGACAGCCACCAATTGCCCTATAATCCCTTCAAGAAGAATTAATATTATTATAAGCGGTGAATAACTCCCGTGTCACTGTACTATTAAGTACCATTTTAATTTCTGTGATTACCACTAGCAATGGCTAAGAAAAAAACGTATTATACAGAAGGTTCGTCCATCAACGTGTGTCCTCATCGTCGACAGTTCGTCTTTTAGACTAGAAATACTTGCTAAAACCACTCAGACTTGCGCACTCAGACACCGGCAAGGATACATACACGGCCATGTGTATGTGTATGTATTACGAGTTTATTTTAATTCCTATTAAATGAATTAAAGTATTTTAGACAGGTGATGAACAGGGTACGTGTAGCCTCATTAACTTTTGTGTATTCGATAGGCTTCAAACCCCATTACCCCAAAACAAAACCATCAACACTCGTGACCACACACACACATACACCAGTAACACTCCTGGCCACACATACACCAGTAATACTCTTGGCCACACTTACACCAGCAACATTCCTGGCTACACACTCAGACACCAGGAATACTCTTGGCCACACATACACCAGCAACATTCCTGGCTACACACTCAGACACCAGGAATACTCTTGGCCACACATACACCAGCAACATTCCTGGCTACACACTCAGACACCAGGAACACTCCTGGTCACACACTCAGACACCATCAATAATCCTGGTCACACACTCAGACACCAGGAACACTCCTGGTCACAGACTCAGACACTAGCAACACTTCTGGTCACACACTCAGACACCATCAATAATCCTGGTCACACACTCAGACACCATCAATAATCCTGGTCACACACTCAGACACCATCAATAATCCTGGTCACACACTCAGACACCATCAATAATCCTGGTCACACACTCAGACACCATCAATAATCCTGGTCACACACTCAGACACCAGGAACACTCCTGGTCACACACTCAGACACTAGCAACACTTCTGGTCACACACTCAGACACCATCAATAATCCTGGTCACACACTCAGACACCATCAATAATCCTGGTCACACACTCAGACACCAGGAACACTCCTGGTCACAAACTCAGACACTAGCAACACTTCTGGTCACACACTCAGACACCATCAATAATCCTGGTCACACACTCAGACACCATCAATAATCCTGGTCACACACTCAGACACCAGGAACACTCCTGGTCACAGACTCAGACACTAGCAACACTTCTGGTCACACACTCAGACACCAGGAACACTCCTGGTCACACACTCAGACACCATCAATAATCCTGGTCACACACTCAGACACCAGGAACACTCCTGGTCACAGACTCAGACACTAGCAACACTTCTGGTCACACACTCAGACACCATCAATAATCCTGGTCACACACTCAGACACCATCAATAATCCTGGTCACACACTCAGACACCAGGAACACTCCTGGTCACAGACTCAGACACTAGCAACACTTCTGGTCACACACTCAGACACCATCAATAATCCTGGTCACACACTCAGACACCATCAATAATCCTGGTCACACACTCAGACACCAGGAACACTCCTGGTCACAGACTCAGACACTAGCAACACTTCTGGTCACACACTCAGACACCAGGAACACTCCTGGTCACACACTCAGACACCATCAATACTCCTGGTCACACACTCAGACACCAGGAACACTCCTGGCCACACAGACACTAGCAAAACTCCTGGCCACACAGACACAAGCAACACTCCTGGCCACACACTCAGACACCAGCAACACTCCTGGCCACACACTCAGACACTAGCAACACTCCTGGCCACACACTCAGATACTAGCAACACTCCTGGCCACACACTCAGACACCAGGAACACTCCTGGCCACACAGACACCAGGAACACTCCTGGCCACACAGACACCAGGAACACTCCTGGCCACACAGACACCAGGAACACTCCTGGCCACACAGACACCAGGAACACTCCTGGCCACACAGACACCAGGAACACTCCTGGCCACACACTCAGATGCAGCAAATTGTTTCGAAGATAATTCCCAGATTTCCGTCATAACACAAATTTGTTGACTTTGAAGCTGGCTTCTAATAGACTTGGGTTTGAGGTTTGCGAAGCTTTATCTCCAGGTTGGGGATAAAGATTCTTATGCTTTGTTTATATATTCTTTTATAGCAGGAAATGCGACTGGGAAAATAATCGTGGGAAATTTTTATTTTAAGGTTTAGGTTTGTTGACTGACAAATATTAATGTTGTGTGTGTCTGTTAGGGTGGTGAGAAGATAGATAACTAGCTCTCTTCATCTCTCTCTCTCTCCTTCCTCTTCCTCCTCCTCTCACTCTGTCCCTCTTCCCTCCCTCTCTCTCTCTAGCCTTCTCTCCCCTCAAGGGAGGTTCCTTGACTCTGGTGAGGGGCTCTTGATCTAGAGAATTGGATCTGTGCTCCAGTTTCCAGAATTAAGCCTGAATACCTTCCACATCCCCCTCACAGGCGCTGCATAATCCTACGGGTTTAGCGCTCCCCCTGATTATAATAATAATCATAATCTAACCTTTTTTTCTCTCTCTGATCTGATCTTAAGGAGAAGGCAACTTCAGTCTCTAGTATCAAGAACCTTTAAGGAATGTAAGTGTTCAACTTTGATGTTCCCTCTCCTAGCTCTCCCAGGTCTTGCTGTGAGTGGAGCAGGAGGATCGAGCCTCCACCTGAGCTGAATAACGTACACAGCTTTATCTTCTTAACGAGGTATGGGTGGAGCGACGCCACAGCGTGTGAAAGTGCTTGGCTATTATATCCTCACACATACACACAACTGTGGTGGTAATAGCGTCTTAACTAGCCGGCAGTCTTAACTAGCCGGCAGTCTTAACTAGCCGGCAGTCTTAACTAGCCGGCAGTCTTAACTAGCCGGCAGTCTTAACTAGCCGGCAGTCTTAACTAGCCGGCAGTCTTAACTAGCCGGCAGTCTTAACTAGCCGGCAGTCTTAACTAGCCGGCAGTCTTAACTAGCCGGCAGTCTTTCACTGAAACACTTAGCCAGGTTGATATTGTTGGATGGGGGGGGGGAGGGGGCAAGCGAATAGTAATTGTAAATCTGGATTCCTTCCCGAACGCAAACATCTCTTTAAGTATTCCCTTACAGTTCTCTTCTTCCACGACCTTCCAGCTCTCTTCTTCCACGACCTTCCAGCTCTCTTCTTCCACGACCTTCCAGTTCTCTTCTTCCACGACCTTCCAGCTCTCTTCTTCCACGACCTTCCAGCTCTCTTCTTCCACGACCTTCCAGCTCTCTTCTTCCACGACCTTCCAGTTCTCTTCTTCCACGACCTTCCAGCTCTCTTCTTCCACGACCTTCCAGCTCTCTTCTTCCACAACCTTCCAGCTCTCTTCTTCCACGACCTTCCAGCTCTCTTCTTCCACGACCTTCCAGCTCTCTTCTTCCACGACCTTCCAGTTCTCTTCTTCCACGACCTTCCAGCTTTCTTCTTCACGACCTTCCAGTTCTCTTCTTCCACGACCTTCCAGTTCTCTTCTTCCACGACCTTCCAGTTCTCTTCTTCCACGACCTTCCAGTTCTCTTCTTCCACGACCTTCCAGTTCTCTTCTTCCACGACCTTCCAGTTCTCTTCTTCCACGACCTTCCAGCTCTCTTCTTCCACAACCTTCCAGCTCTCTTCTTCCACGACCTTCCAGCTCTCTTCTTCCACGACCTTCCAGCTCTCTTCTTCCACGACCTTCCAGTTCTCTTCTTCCACGACCTTCCAGCTCTCTTCTTCCACGACCTTCCAGTTCTCCTCTCCACTCCCTAGCTTGTATTAGTTATTATTATTATTATTGTCTTCATCATGGCGCCACGAACCATAATTCCGCCTCAATTGCTGGGAATATTCAGGAAATTTATAATAAAAGATAATGTAAATCCACTTATGAGATGAAAGTTTTGGTGTAAAAATAATATTTATATGAACGAGAATACCTCAGCCAATAGATATCTGGCAAGTGTTTCCTGTAAATTGGTATTGGTAGCCTGATGTATATATATATATATATATATATATATATATTATATATATATATATATATATATATATATATATATATATATATTCGCCAAGAGGTGTATTTTTCTGTAATGTATATATGCTAAGAATTAACTTTAATACATATTTTAGGGAATAAAATATTCTTATTCAGTCATGATAATATTACTACTACTACTAATAATAATAATTACACTATTTATTATTATTATTACGTTGAGCTCTAAATCCGCAGGGGTTCCACTGTTGACTAGTTGTCTTATGGTCAAAAGGTTATGCACTGTGACCAGCTGACCTGGTGTCTGGTTGCTGCTTCTTACACACAGCTGGTGCTACCCCAGTGATCTCTTTGCCAAATTTAGTCAAGAAAACCACTCTTCCTCTGAGAGATCTTCCTCTGAGAGATCTTCCTCTGAGAGATCTTCCTCTGAGAGATTTTCCTCCGAGAGATCTTCCTCCGAGAGATCTTCCTCCGAGAGATCTTCCTCTGAGAGATCTTCCTCTGAGAGATCTTCCTCTGAGAGATCTTCCTCCGAGAGATCTTCCTCCGAGAGATCTTCCTCCGAGAGATCTTCCTCTGAGAGATCTTCCTCTGAGAGATCTTCCTCTGAGAGATCTTCCTCCGAGAGATCTTCCTCCGAGAGATCTTCCTCCGAGAGATCTTCCTCTGAGAGATCTTCCTCCGAGAGATCTTCCTCTGAGAGATCTTCCTCCGAGAGATCTTCCTCCGAGAGATCTTCCTCCGAGAGATCTTCCTCCGAGAGATCTTCCTCCAAGAGATCTTCCTCTGAGAGATCTTCCTCCGAGAGATCTTCCTCCGAGAGATCTTCCTCCGAGAGATCTTCCTCCGAGAGATCTTCCTCCGAGAGATCTTCCTCCGAGAGATCTTCCTCTGAGAGATCTTCCTCTTTGGCAGTTTCTCACTTTTTTGACTTACTGTTTTTACTTCAATTTATTTTATATATTTGACACACCTTATCCGACACAATCAATGCGACACAAATTGTTGGAGACCTTGGTGTGTTGTGAGGTGTTTCCCCTCACAAGGATGGCTGCCGGGGTGAGGGACCCAAGACTCCGTGGGAAACATCGACGATGTTTCCCCTCACAAGGATGGCTGCTGGGGTGAGGGACTCAAGACTCCGTGGGAAACATCGACGATGTTTCCCCTCACAAGGATGGCTGCCAGGGTGAGGGACCCAAGACTCCGTGGGAAACATCGACGATGTTTCACTGGACAAACGCGATTTTCTTGTGAGGTTTTTAATGTCGCTGGTGTGAAGGACGGTCGTGAGTGCCGGCGGCAGAGTGATACAAACCTGTGCTTGTTCCCTTTCCCTCTGAGGTCTTTGTTTGAGTCATTTTTTTTACTAAATGTTCTCTGTCTCCTGGTCCCACCTCTTCACTGGTCGCTACTAGGTCCACTCTCTGCCTGGCCCATGAGCTTTATCATACCTCTTCTTAAACCTTAATATGGATCCTGCCTCCACTACATCACTCTCCAGACTGTTCCACTTCATGACAACTCTATGACTGAAGAACTGCTTCCTAACAACTCATCTTAGTTTCCAACTTCCAGTTGTGACCCCTTGTTGCTGTGTTGCATCTCTGTAACATTCAGTCCCTATCCACCTTATCAATTCATTTCGGTAATTTTTATGTTGTTATCATATCCCCCTATCTCTACTGTCCTCTAGTGTCGTCAGGTAGATTTCCCTTAACCTCTCCTCATAGGACAAACCTCTCAGCTCTGGGACTAGTCTTGTTGCAAACCTTTGCACTTTCTCTAAGTTCTTGACGTGTTTGACCAGGTGTAGGTTCTTTACTGGTGCTGCATACTCCAATATAGGCCTGACGTACACGGTGTACAGTGTCGTGAATGACTCCTTACTTAGATGTTGAAAAGCTAAAATGCTGTTCTCAGGTTTGTCAGGCGCTCGTATGCTGCTGCAGTTATTTGGTTGATGTGCGCCTCAGGAGATGTGCTCGGTATGATGCTTACTTCAAGATCATTTTTCTTGAGTGAGTTTTGCACTTGCTGGGGTTGAACTCCATCACTTTTTATTTTCCTCGAATTGATGTGCAATTTTCTCAGTTTTTAGCAGAGCTAAAAACTGAGAATATTTCACAGTTACTCTTCAATAACAAATTTTATTTCAGATTTGTTATTATGGAGTATTTGAGGCTATGCGTATCTCTGTACATTTGTCGGACCAGGCTTACAGCCTGTCCAGAACCCCTTGTAGACCTACCTGATCCTCATCCGCTTGTATTGTGTGTGTGTACTCACCTATTTGTACTCACCTATTTGTGGTTGCAGGGGTCGAGTCATAGCTCCTGGCCCCGCCTCTTCACTGATTGCTACTAGGTCATCTCTCTCCCTGCTCCATGAGCTTTATCAAACCTCGTCTTAAAACTATGTATGGTTCCTGCCTCCACTACGTCACTTTCACTGTGTGTGTGCGTGTGTGTGTGTGTGTGTGTGAGTGTGTGTGTGTGTGTGTGTGTGTGTGTGTAGGAAGGTGGCTCCACAAACACCGTTTTACGAGTCTGGAGAAGCCCTCAAGGGACCACAGACGTCTGGAGAAAGGAGGAAGTATCATAAAAACAGTGAGGGCGGTGATCGTAATGTGTTCATGTGGGAAGCTCTAATTAATGTTCGTCAGCCTGTACAATAGCCTTCCAGTCTAACTGACAGCCAGTCAGCTAACCTGATCTCCAGCTAGTTAGTTAAAGCAGTGATTGAACATAGCTATCAGCTCCTCAGGCGGCTCAACTGACACCTTTCCTATTGCTGTCTTTTTCGCATATATTTTGTTTTTTTTCACACAGTTGAAATTACAGACTGAGAGTTGTTGTCTTACATCAGTTCATCTCAGAGAATACCAATCCACTGGATGCGACCCACGACAGTTTACTAACTCCTTGTGTACTTATTTAGAACCAGGTGATCAGGGGCAGATGAAAAATCACACATGCGTTTCGTCCTGCCTGGGAACCGAACCCGAGTTCCTTCGGTTGTGAGAGAATTATTAATATAATCATAACGAAGCCCTAAACCCTTAAGGGTCATACATCGCTGCGGTTGTGACTGGAGCGCTCTAACAGTGAACTATGGGTCGCCAATTTGTTGTTTTAGTCCTGCAATGAAGTTTTGATGCCGTTAATGTTGATCTCGTCGTTGTGTTTACATCTTAGATGACTTACTGGGGATGTTATTGTTTGGTATTACCTTCTTGACACACGAGGGTCATTAAGGTTGCATGTCCTCTGTAGACCACCGGTATAGGAATATTTTAATTCATAGATTGAAAGATGTTTCCGGGGGGTCAACGTCCCCGCGTGTAAGTCCTAGATGACGCCCCCTCATCTAGGTCCTAGACGAGGCCTCCTGGTGGATCAGCCCAGCAGATCAGACACTGACTAGAGAGAGAGTCAAGTTCTCTCTGGAAGACAGCAAGGGAAGATTTACACGATGGTTTCTTTTAGTGTCTTTATATAACCCCTACTTCTCACTGGGGGTATTTTGGACCGTCTGCCGAGCCTCTTGATCTTGTAGGGAGGGATTTTTGTGTGCAGATTTGGGGGCAGTCCCTCTAGGATTTTTCAAGTGTACGTTCCCAATAAATTCCCAATGTACAGACAACATGCACCTTTAATATATATATATATATATATATATATATATATATATATATATATATATATATATATATATATATATATATATATATATATATATATATATATATATATATATATGCTAGGAATTCGCAAGAGCAGGCGAAATATTCACAAACACTGATCTCTGGCCGACGGAGACTCGACCCTACGAACCTTGTGACAGGAACGCCTGCTCTTGCGAATTCCTAGCATTGTAAAAATCTCTAGTTGTGTCGATGCATGCAGGGGATGAGATAAAAGCTGTAAGCCACCTGCCTGAAAGCTGGGTGCCTTGGATCAACGTCTAGCGTGAGCTGGATGCCAAGGTATTGGTCCAGTGTGGTACGGTCGGTAAAGCACTGCGTTCCTGTCACAAGGTTCGTAGGGTCGAGTCTCCGTCGGCCAGAGATCAGTGTTTATATATATATATATATATATATATATATATATATATATATATATATATATATATATATATATATATATATATATATATACACCTCTCGGTGTATATACACCGGAATACACTCCTTGACCACATTGAAAGGAGTCACCTGCGTGTTGGCCATATCTGTCACCTCAACATCCATTATCTCCGTCAAGGAAACTAGTCCACTGTTATGTAAATTACTAAGGAACAAACCAAAGAGAAATATATTGAAAAAGAAGTAAAATAAAGTGAAAATTCAAAAAGATATTTAAAACATAAATACAAAGAAAACCAAGAGGTAGACGGTGTCGACAGGCCTTTCCCAGAAGAAAAATTTTGCTTGGTATTCACGTTAAGGACGATAATGGAAAGGTTACTGACGATGGTAATGGCCTCAGAAAAGATGGTTTTTCAAAGGATAACACAACAGCACAGTCCTGTGATACTTTCTGAGCTGTGATAAATGGTTTAAAAAAAACCGACATGTTTAAGAATGAGACACTTGTGTAACATCTGAGAATCTTTATTGAGGAGACTGATGAAGCCACTGTGTGGCGAAACTTTCCTCAATATAGATTCCCAAATGTTGCACAAGTTTCTTATTCTTCAAATTCTGAGTTGCCAGGACAGGATGAGTGTCCCAGGGCAGGATGAGTGTCCCAGGGCAGGATGAGTGTCCCAGGGCAGGATGAGTGTCCCAGGGCAGGATGAGTGTCCCAGGGCAGGATGAGTGTCCCAGGGCAGGATGAGTGTCCCAGGGCAGGATGAGTGTCCCAGGACAGGATGAGTGTCCCAGGGCAGGATGAGTGTCCCAGGGCAGGATGAGTGTCCCAGGGCAGGATGAGTGTCCCAGGACAGGATGAGTGTCCCAGGGCAGGATGAGTGTCCCAGGGCAGGATGAGTGTCCCAGGGCAGGATGAGTGTCCCAGGGCAGGATGTGGCTGCTGTCTTCCTTCCACTGTCAAGACAGATTCTTCAACAGTATATTCTTCAACTAGTATATTCCTCAATCACTGTCTTCTGCAGCTGATCAAACTACAGCTGGAGCTGACTGGGCCACAGCCTTGCCAGATGGTCAAAAAAAAAAAATGCGTAAGTCGCTGAAGGCGAAATAATAATAATAATAATAATAATAATAATAATAATAATAATAATAATAATAATAAAAAGTGAAATTACGTTAACTTAGCGAAAATTATTACTGGAAACCATACCAGTCTAAAATAAAACAACTGAACACTGAAGATTACTGATAATATAAACCATAAACTGAATGTATGATAAAACAACCATTACCTGGTGTGTAGGAGTGGAGGGTGAAGCAGGCTCCCTCACTCCAGGTAAACAACCATTACCTGGTGTGTAGGAGTGGAGGGTGAAGCAGGCTCCCTCACTCCAGGTAAACAACCATTACCTGGTGTGTAGGAGTGGAGGGTGAAGCAGGCTCCCTCACTCCAGGTAAACAACCATTACCTGGTGTGTAGGAGTGGAGGGTGAAGCAGGCTCCCTCACTCCAGGTAAACAACCATTACCGGGTGTGTAGGAGTGGAGGGTGAAGCAGGCTCCCTCACTCCAGGTAAACAACCATTACCGGGTGTGTAGGAGTGGAGGGTGAAGCAGGCTCCCTCACTCCAGGTAAACACCAGGTACACACCAGGTGTAGGTATACTACCAGGAAACAGCTTGTACTAGAAACTCCAGGTTCCTTCCTGCCAAATACAAACATGTCCAACAGATGGCGCTAGTTATGATCACTCTGGACCTGCCAGTCTGGGTCACAGTTGCTGGTAATCTTGTGAATTATGTACTTCTTCTCTCACATATACAAATAAGTGGATTTTTTTTATTGTTTTCCCATTATGATTTGGTTAGTAGTCATGAGCCTCATGCGTTGTTAAAAGAGATAATGAAGGGTATTTTCTGGTTACAGATGGGCGCGTGCAGGTGGTGGTGGGTGTTGGCAGTGGTGATGGTGCTACAGCAGGGGCAGACCATTGCTGCCGCTGCTGCTGCCGAACTCACAATGGCAGATATTGAAGGTTAGTATGATTTGTATATACTATATATATATATATGTACTCACCTAGTTGTACTCACCTAGTTGTGGTTGCAGGGGTCGATTCATAGCTCCTGGCCCCGCCTCTTCACTGGCCGCTACTGGATCACTCTGCCTGCGCCATGAGCTTTATCATACTTCTTCTTGAAGCTATGAATGGATCCTGCCTCCACTACATCACTTCCCAAGCTATTCCACTTCCTGACCACTCTGTGACTGAAGAAATACTTCCTAACATGTGTGTGTGTGTGTGTTTGCACATTGTTGGCATGTATTGTATGTATATGTGTATGTATATGTTTGTATTCATACGATGTATATTGTACGTATGTGTGTATTGTACGGCCGGTCTGCTCTGTCGGGAAACGTTTCTTTTCCACCTCTATCTGTTATTATTGCTCGCCTCTCTCTCTCTCTTATACTTCCCCTTCCCCTTTCAATCATCTAGTCTCCGCTTCTTTTATATTCCTCCTTTCCCTCCCAATCATCTTGTCTCCGCTTCTTCTGGTCTGTTCCCCCTCCCTCGCTTAACATTATCGTGTTTTTCTCTTCGTGTTGTGGTCCCTTCACCGGCCCGGTGGTCAAGGCAGCCCATCACCGGCCCGGTGGTCAAGGCAGCCCATCACCGGCCTGGTGGTCAAGGCAGCCCATCACCGTCCCGGTGGTCAAGGCAGCCCATCACCGGCCCGGTGGTCAAGGCAGACCATCACCGGCCCGGTGGTCAAGGCAGACCATCACCGGCCCGGTGGTCAAGGCAGACCATCACCGGCCCGGTGGTCAAGGCAGACCATCACCGGCCTGGTGGTCAAGGCAGCCCATCACCGGCCTGGTGGTCTAGGCAGACCATCACCGGCCTGGTGGTCAAGGCAGCCCATCACCGGCCTGGTGGTCTAGGCAGACCATCACCGGCCTGGTGGTCAAGGCAGACCATCACCGGCCTGGTGGTCAAGGCAGACCATCACCGGCCTGGTGGTCAAGGCAGACCATCACCGGCCTGGTGGTCAAGGCAGACCATCACCGGCCTGGTGGTCAAGGCAGCCCATCACCGGCCTGGTGGTTAAGACAGACCATCATCGGCCTGGTGGTCAAGGCAGCCCATCACCGGCCTGGTGGTCAAGGCAGACCATCACCGGCCTGGTGGTCAAGGCAGACCATCACCGGCCTGGAGGTCAAGGCAGCCCATCACCGGCCTGGTGGTCAAGGCAGACCATCACCGGCCTGGAGGTCAAGGCAGCCCATCACCGGCCTGGTGGTCAAGGCAGACCATCACCGGCCTGGAGGTCAAGGCAGCCCATCACCGGCCTGGTGGTCAAGGCAGCCCATCACCGGCCTGGTGGTCAAGGCAGACCATCACCGGCCTGGTGGTCTAGGCAGACCATCACCGGCCTGGTGGTCAAGGCAGCCCATCACCGGCCTGGTGGTCTAGGCAGACCATCACCGGCCTGGTGGTCAAGGCAGACCATCACCGGCCTGGAGGTCAAGGCAGACCATCACCGGCCTGGTGGTCAAGGCAGACCATCACCGGCCTGGTGGTCAAGGCAGACCATCACCGGCCTGGAGGTCAAGGCAGACCATCACCGGCCTGGTGGTCAAGGCAGACCATCACCGGCCTGGTGGTCAAGGCAGACCATCACCGGCCTGGTGGTCAAGGCAGCCCATCACCGGCCTGGTGGTCAAGGCAGCCCATCACCGGCCCGGTGGTCTAGGCAGACCATCACCGGCCTGGTGGTCAAGGCAGACCATCACCAGCCTGGTGGTCAAGGCAGCCAATCACCGGCCTGGTGGTCTAGGCAGACCATCACCGGCCCGGTGGTCTAGGCAGACCATCACCGGCCTGGCGGTCAAGGCAGCCCATCACCGGCCTGGTGGTCAAGGCAGACCATCACCGGCCCGGTGGTCTAGGCAGACCATCACCGGCCTGGTGGTCTAGGCAGACCATCACCGGCCTGGTGGTCTAGGCAGACCATCACCGGCCTGGTGGTCTAGGCAGACCATCACCGGCCTGGTGGTCTAGGCAGACCATCACCGGCCTGGTGGTCTAGGCAGACCATCACCGGCCTGGTGGTCTAGGCAGACCATCACCGGCCTGGTGCTCTAGGCAGACCATCACCGGCCTGGTGGTCTAGGCAGACCATCACCGGCCCGGTGGTCTAGGCAGACCATCTCTCTCTTAACATTAATGATGAGAAAGGCAGCACAAAAATAGGACCACAATGTGTTTAGATCCTGATTAAATTGCTTGGCTGATCTGAGTTGTGTGTGTACTTTTATGCTGGTACTCACCTATTTGTGGTTGCAAAGGTTGTGTCTCAGCTCCTGGCCCAGCAGACCAAAAGCTCCAGCGGCGGGTCATCATATGACTAAGACCCGAGTCAGGAAACACTTGTCATGTTTTCTGACAAATCTTACCTAACCTAACTAGCCTCTTGACTGGCCTCTTTGTGTGTGTGTGTTAGTTAGTTACCATTTTGTCCTAGGCACATGTCTTACACTAGCCTGACTAGCTCTAGACACTAAAGGCCTTTGTTGTGTGTGTGTTGTTGTTACATGTGTTTGCCCACTGGATTAACCTGGCCTCCGTTGTGTGTGTGTGTGTGTGTGTGTGTACGTGTCTACCTGGCTGTGAGTGCGTGTATAAGCGATGAGTGTGTGTACGTGTCTACCTGCTTGTGAGTATGTGTATAAGCGATGAGTGTATTCACCTATTTGTATTCACCTATTTGTACTCACCTATTTGTGGTTGTAGGGGTCGAGTCATAGCTCCTGGCCCCGCCTCTTCACTGATTGCTACTAAGTCCTCTCTCTCCCTGCTCCATGAGCTTTATCAAACCTCGTCTTAAAACAATGTATGGTTCCTGCCTCCACTACGTCACTTTCTAGGCTATTCCACTTCCTGACAACTCTATGACTGAAGAAATACTTCCTAACATTCCTTTGACTCATAGGAGTCTTCAACTTCCAATTGTGACCCCTTGTTTCTGTGTCCCCTCTCTGGAACATCTTGTCTCTGTCCACCTTATCTATTCCTCGCAGTATTTTATACGTCGTTATCATGTCTCCCTTAACCCTCCTGTCCTCTAGTGTCGTCAGGCCGATTTCCCTTAACCTTTCTTCGTAGGACAATCCCCTTAGCTCTGGGACTAGTCTTGTTGCAAACCTTTGCACTTTCTCTAATTTCTTGACGTGCTTGACCAGGTGTGGGTTCCAAACTGGTGCTGCATACTCTAGCTCTAGGATTTGGGAATTCTCTCTGTTTTTCTTTTGACTCTGAGGTTTGTCTTTAAGTTGCAGTGTCAGTGTGGAGGCTCTTCTGAGTTTTCTTGAGTTATGTTTTATTAGGATAGGTGAAGTTCGTCAGGAAACAGGACAAGTGTTTCCTGACGCGGGTTAGTCATATGATGACCCGTAGCTGCAGCTTTTGGTCATCCGACCGACACCTTCCGCTGGCTTACCCATCCCCCTCTTTAAAAGTTATGGTTGTGTTTTGTGTTCATATTGTGGAGTCAACAGTTGCGCTGTCTACTCTGACACTCGGCGCTGTCTACTTTGACACTCGGCGCTGTCTACTCTGGCACTAGGCGCTGTCTACTTTGACACTCGGCGCTGTCTACTCTGACACTCGGCGCTGTCTACTCTGACACTCGGCGTTGTCTACTCTGACACTCGGCGTTGTCTACTCTGACACTCGGCGTTGTCTACTCTGACACTCGACGTTGTCTACTCTGACACTCGGCGTTGTCTACTCTGACACTCGTCTCGCAAATGTCACCAAACGTGATTTGAAGGATTGATTGACCAAACTTTTTCTTTAACTCATTTTTATATTTGCTTACTTAGCATATTGTAATGATGGTGTATTGTTTATGCTTCAGCTTAGTCTGATGTTCACTACATCTTCTTGTTTACTTTGGTCTCTTGTATGAAAGGTTTGCCTTGCAGATGGCAGCCTGTCTCTGTTACCTTTACTCTTTGTTAAGTCTGTTATTGTGGTGTTGAGGATGAGCTTCAGGAGCCACTTACAGGTGTTCCTGTGATTCTGAGTCCTCATTCCTTTACATATAATCTAAAGAATGAAGAATAAAGGAGGCCAATACCGTGACTGGAACAATACACAAATAACAATGTGACTAGTTACATTTCCCCACACAAACACTGCCTCTCTCTATAACTTTGAGTCTCTGCACTTAACAAAGGTGTCTTCAGTGTTGTTCTGTGTCGAAACTTTTATATTTCTATTACAATCCATGAATACAAAGACTCGCTCTTTGTCGAGCTCTTCTAGTCTTTCCTTGTAGTGCAGATTTCTCAGCTCCGGGACCCCATCTAGTAGCGGCTTAGCATATTTAAGTATCATGTCTATGTGACGATTAGTGGACGGAGGTTAGAGACCTGGCCATTCCTCTCTCTAAATGAGCCACACAGTTTAATGCTAAACATGGCGGTGTCTCGTGCCTTTCCCTCAACCCAAGTCAGGTTACCACGCCTTGTGAGTCATTGCGTTGAGAGGAAATTACTGTGGTGTGGATTGTTGCAATGATGTAATGCGTAAGATTGTTTGAAGGTTTGATCTTGTGTGTTGTGTTACCTAACATGAGAGTGATGACTCTGGCTTATCCTCTCCCAACTGATGCATTTGGTAACTCTTCTGTAATGCCTGTGAATTGTGGTGGACTGTGGTGGTTGTAGTGGTGGACTGTGGTGGTTGTAGTGGGGAACTGTGGTGGTTGTAATTTTGGACTGTGGTGATTGCAGCAGGTGACTCTTGATTGTAATGGGTAACCATTGTGACTGCTTAGTGCCAAGAACTGATGTGGCTCGGGTAATTGAACTGGTCTTTCTTTCCTGGTCTTTATACTTGAAACTTATTTGTTCAACGCACCGGCAGTCTCCCACCAAGGTTGGGTGACCCGAAAAAAGAGAAAAACTTTTACTGTCATTCATTCCGTCACTGTCTTGCCAGAAGAGCGCCGGCGTCATCACAGTGCAGATGACCCTCCAAGCCACAACATCCCCACTCCTTCAGAGTGCCGGCACTGTACTTCCCATCTCCAGGACTCAAGTCCGGCTAACCGGTTTCCTTGAATCTTTTCATAAATGTTACCTAGTTCACATTCTAACAGCACGTCAAATAAAAATCACTTACCTCCACTTACTTATATCTAACACACTCACACAAGCCTGCTGGTTGTCCATGCCCAGAGCACTCAAAGCCTTCTTTACCCCATCCCTCTAACCTTTCCTGGAATTACCCCTACTACTCCTTCCCTCCACCTCAGATTTATAAGCCCTCCTAGGCATCCTATTTTTCTCCATGCTCTCTAAATGTCCAAACTACTTTAACAACCCCTCCTCAGCCCTCTGAATAATACTTTCGTTAACTCCACGCCTTCTAATCTCCAAACTAGGAATTCCCTGCACAATATTCACACCACACTGCCCTCAAACACGACATGCCTACTGCCTCCAGCCTCCTCCTTGCTGCAACATTCACAACCCATGCTTCACATCCATATAAGAGCGTTGGTACACCTATACTCTGCTACATTCCCCTTTTTGCCTCCACGGATAAAATTCTTTTCTCCACAGATGCCTCAATGCAACATCCACTTTTTTTCACCCTCAAAGAACAAATAGGCACAATACTTTCCACTACCACTACCGTGTTCCCCCTCGCCTACATAAACCGGCTACCTCACTCTTTTCTGGTAGTGTGAATGTAAATGATTCAAGTCAGACTGAAACGTCGTCATAAGCTCTTCTCTCCTATGAGTGGGTTATTAATGTATTTTTCACCCTTCGTCAGTAACGTGGTTCACCTCATCTCCCACACAACCATCTCCCACACAACCATCTCTCACACAACCATCTCCCACACAACCATCTGCCCACAAAGTCACTCCCAAATATCTAAACACATTTACTAACCGTTTATATTTGTGTGTGTGTGTGTGTGTGTGCGTATGTACTCACTAACCTAATTGTGGTTGTAGGGGTCGAGTCATAGCTAATAGCCCCCCCACGTGTGTGTGTGTATGTGTGTGCTCACCTATTTCCACTCACCTATTTGTAGTTGCAGGGGTCGAGACATAGCTCCTGGCCCCGCCTCTTCACTGATCACAACTAGGTCCTCTCTCTCCCTGCTCCATGAGCTTTACCATACCTCGTCTTAAAACTAAGTATGGTTCCTGCCTCCACTACAACTCTTGGCAGACTATTCCACTTCCTGACAACTCTATGACTGAAGAAATACTTCCTAACATCCCTTTGACTCATAGGAGTCTTCAACTTCCAATTGTGACCCCCTTGTTTCTGTGTCCCATCTATGAAACATCCTGTCTCTGTCCACCTTATCTATTCCTCTCAGTATTTTGTATGTCGTTATCATGTCTCCCCTAACCCTCCTGTCTTCCAGTGTCATCAGGCCGATTTCCCTTAACCTTTCTTCGTATGACATTTCCCTTAGTTCTGGAACTAGCCTTGTTGCAAACCTTTGCACTTTCTCTAATTTCTTGACGTGCTTGACCAGGTGTGGGTTCCAAACTGGTGCTGCATACTCCAGTATGGGCCTGACGTATATGGTGTAAAGAGTCTTGAACAATTCCTTATTGAGGTATCGGAATGCTATTCTTAGGTTTGCCAGCCGCCCTTATGCTGCAGCAGTTATCTGGTTGACGTGCGCTTCAGGAGATGTGCTCGGTATTATACTCACCCCAAGATCTTTTTTCCTTGAGTGAGGTTTGCAGTCTTTGGCCACCTAGCCTATACTCTGTCTGCGGTCTTCTTTGCCATTCCCTGATCTTCATGACTTTGCATTTAGCTGGGTTAAACTCGAGGAGCCAGTTGCTGGACCACGCGTCCAGCCTGTCCAGGTCTCTTTGAAGTCCTGCCTGGTTCTCATCTGAATTAATTCTCCTCATTAACTTCACATCATCTGCGAAAAGAGACGCTTCTGAGTCTAACCCTTCCACTATGTCATTCACATATTCCAAAAAATAGCACTGGTTCTAGGACTGACCCCTGTGAACCCCCGCTCGTCACACGCTCCCACTGTGATTCCTCATCACGTACCATGACTCGTTACCTCCCTGTCAGGTATTCTCTGATCCATTACAGTGCTCTTCCTGTTATACGTGCCTGATTCTCTAGCTTTTGCACTAATCTCTTGTGAGGAACTGTGTCGAAAGCCTTCTTGCAGCCCAAGAAAATGCAATCTACCCACCCCTCTCTCTCGTGTCTTACTTCCGTTACCTTGACATAAAACTCCAGTATGTTTGTGACGCACGATTTGCCTTCCATGAAGCCATGCTGGTTGTCGTTTATAATCTGGTTCCGTTCCAGGTGCTCCACCACTCTCCTCCTGATAGTCTTCTCCATGAGTTTGCATACTATAGACGTCAGTGACACTGGTCTATACTTTAGTGCCTCGTTTCTGTCTCCTTTCTTAAAAATGGGGACGACATTTGCTGTCTTCCATACCTCAGGTAGTTATGTGTGTGTGCGTGTACTCACCTAGTTGTGGTTGCAGGGGTCGATTCATAGCTCCTGGCCCCGTGTGTGTGTCTGTATGTATGTGTGTGTGTGTGTGTGTGTGTGTGTGTGTGTGTGTGTGTGTGTGTGTGTGTGTGTGTGTGTGGGTGTGTGCGTGTATAAGCAAACCCTTTGATCCTTGTCCTGTTTGACTCAGTGTTGTAATTTACAGATTCGCTGTTGTCCCCGTCGAGTGAGCACTACGCCCTCTACGTACTACCACTCTCTGGCGACCAAAATGAAAACGTTCACAAACGACATGTTGACTACCCTGACGAGGAGGGCGACGAAGATGGACTTCCAGAGCCCGAGCCTACCAAGAATCAACACGACACTGCTGCTAGTGACAGTCCTGCTGGGACCCACGAACCCAAAAAGATCTCGGCGCCGGAGTCGAAATCGAACCTCAAACCCGGTGCTCCACGCCGGGTTCGCAAGCCGGGCTACGGTCACAGCCACGAACTGAAAGACAAGATGGACTTGTACACTGCCATTCCCAAGGAAGCAGCTGCAGGCAGCCAGGAAGTTGGGAATACACCTCAGCCTACACCTTGGCCTCTCCTGACACCCACACCTTCCGTAGCTTCGCTGCCACCTTCTCCTACCCGCTGGACCACACCAGAAGAACGAAATCCCGCATACCCTGCAAAGGAAGAGAAACTCAATTCTAAGAAACTTCTCACCAAACCCAAAAAAGTAATGAAGGTGAGATAAGTCTTCCGTTATACTTCGTGATGTAATTATGGCAAATGTTGTGATATATATATTGGAATTTCAAGCAATAGCGTATCAAGAAGGCAAATGACTGCCGGCAACTAGAGGTACATGGATTCAGTCCTCCCATGGAAATGTCTTTAATGTGTCGTAAGTGTATAAATTCTTGTCCATTTGCCACAAACAATAATGTTCTTTTTTTTTTTTGTACGTTCGCCTCTCACATTTTCTGTGACATCTCGACGAACCTCTGATCATACCTCTGACTTGCTTCTTCAGGTCATTAAGCTGTCTGCCGACGGTGAGTTCGTCCCTCAGGAGGTTCCCGGGGTGATGCTGCCCACGGAGGACGGCAGCGAGGAAGCCTTCGTGCCCTCCGACCTGCTGGAGGACACCGAAACCCTCCTGACGGAGGCATCAGCGCAGCATCCGTCCTTCCTTCCCCCTCAGCAAGCCCCTTACAATGCGCCGGTCAGTGACTCTTAAATTAACGTGCGTGTAGTAATAGTAGTAGTAATGAAAGTAGGAGTAGTAGTAGTAGTATTGTCTTCTGGCTTCCTCTACTCTTAACGTGAATTGTAGTTAACCTTCACTCTCCCTTGGATGACCTCTCCCCATTACCCAAGATGTGTATGACTAAGAACTTCTCAGTGAAAATAATAATAATAGATAGGAGCAAATGGAGACAAATGGGTTTTAGGACTTTACTTGCTGTTGGAGTGTAAGCAAGGTAACATTGATGAAGGGATTCAGGGAAACTGGCAGGCCGGACTTGAGTCCTGAAGATGGGAAGTACAGTGTCTGCACTCTGAAGGAGGGGTGTTAATGTTGTAGTTTAATAACTGTAGTGTAAGCACGCCTCTGGCAAGACATTGATGGAGTGAATCATGATGAAAGTTTTCTTTTTCGGGCTACCCTGCCTTGGTGGGAAACGGCCGATGTGTTAATAAATAATAATAATAATAATAATAATAATAATAATAATAATAATAATAATAATAATAATAAAATAATAATAATAATAATAATAATAATAATAATAAAAATAATAATAATAATAATAATAATAATAATAATAATAATGAACTATTATTATTATTAGTATTTGTGTAAATTACCTGCATGAGATTTACAGGGTATTACCTGAATTATTACCTGCAAGTAATTTGGGTGAGGTAAGTAGGACTTAAGTCACAACAGGTCACCAAATTGTCACTCCCTCGAAGCTCACTCCCTACCATTCTCACAAAAAGCTAGACCTTACATTAAATTAAATGGTAATTAAAGTTATGGACTGTATATAATTAGGCTTGCTGGGTACACAAAATATAATTGGTATTAACACTTACCATTTAATTACTGTAGATGGATCACACCACAATACTTGCCTAACTCCTAGACCCTACTCTGGCCAGCTAGACATCTAAATGCAAGGACTAATGGTGCACTTCCCTGTGAATGATGATCATCCCTTATCTTCCACCATCCACACGTAATTCTTGAGGTCTCGCAAATTTCCTGTCCCAATTCTTCAGCAGGGGACATTAAGGTTTTGCAGTATTATTACTTGCCCTCTCAGGTGTTGCAGTATTATTCTTGCCCTCTCAGGTGTTCCAGTGTCACTCCTTGCCCTCTCATGTGTTGCAATGTTACTCCTTGCCCTTACAGGTGCTTAATTGTTACTATTGCCCTTACAGGTACAGTCGAAGGGAATGCCTTACCGCTTCGGCTGGATCGTTGATGACGAGGCTACTGCTAACTTTCAGACCAGGCAGGAGCAGGGAGACGACCAGGGGGTGGTCACTGGCTGCTACCAGGTGTGTACTCATTGCTCACATCTGTCTTTGTGTAGGTTAAGTGTGTGTAAATGAACGCCGAATATTGTGTGTTTACGCCAAGCGTATACTTGTGTGGATGTCGAGTGAGTACTGAGGAAAGTACAAGATATTTTCAACACTTTCAACGGTGTATCATTTGTGACTACACTCAGCTCTTGTGAAACTCCCCCACATAGCTCATTTTTTGCAAGTGCGGTTAAAAAAAAGGCCATTCATAATTGAAGAGCACGTATTAAAAATGCCTCTTCACGTATTATATAATTTTGGATGCACTATGTAGAGGAGCTTAACAAGAAAATTGACTGTATGTAATCGAATAAGCGTTTCATTTACATGTTTGTGTTGACACAGGTGCTGGAGCCCACGGGTCTCGTGAGGACGGTGACCTACCAGGCTGATGAAGGAGGCTTCAGAGTGCTCTCACTCACTCGAGGACCTGACAAGACGCCTTGCCCTGGTTAGTTGAGACGCCCATCAGCGCCCAGTCACGCGCTAGGTTATGCTAGGCTTTTGTAGGTGAACTTCTAACAAACACACGGATGCTCTTTGTCTAGCAGGCTAGGGTATTCTAGGTTGGTGTGAGATGACGGGGGGTGGCGATCTCCTAGGACACTCATTTACGTAGGCAGGTGACAGGAAGTTAGATTGAGGTTAGGTCTTGAAGAAGTTCCCAAGGAAAACTCAGGTGATGCATGACAGGTGCAGGTGACACCAGAGGGACTACATACCTCTATAGGAAGGTCACGGTGTAGGAGAAACAAAGGTGATAATCAAAGCGACACTGCCACCTCCACGTAGTCATGAGAAGTAAGGTATTAACAGAGCAGTAAACAGTTTGCCCATGAAATCATCTTCACAGATGTTGTAGGGCGGAGGGAGGGACTAAGGCTGGATTTACATAATAAACAATAAAAGTCACGGTACCGTAACTTTTATTGAAGCTTAGACGACATTTCGGTCCTTCTTGGACCATTATTAAGTTACATCGAGTGAGAAGAAGAGCAAACAGAGATCAGAAAGCTGGCTGGAGAGGGAAGGGAAGAAGTTGGTAATAAAAGTAGTAGTACTAGTAATAGTAGAAGGAGTGATAGTACTAGAATAGTAATGATGGCCGTAGCAATAGTAATAGTAGTAGTAGTAGTGGTAGTAGTAGTAGTAGTAATAGTAGTAGTAGTAGTGATATTAGTAGTAGTAATAGTAGTAGTAGTAGTAATAGTAGTAGTAAGAGTAGTAGTAGTAGTAGTAGTAGTAGTAGTAATAGTAGTAATAGTAGTAATAGTAGTAGTAGTAGTAATAGCAGTAGTAGTAATAGTAGTAGTAATAATAGTAGTAATATTAGTAGTAGTAATAGTAGTAGTAGTAATAGTAGTAGTAGTAATAATAGTAGTAATAGTAGTAGTAATAATAAAATTAGTAGTAGTAGTAAAAGTAGTAGTAGTAGTAATAGTAATAGTAGTAGTAGTAGTAAAAGTAGTAGTAGTAATAGTAGTAGTAGTAGTAAAAGTAGTAGTAGTAATAGTAGTAGTAGTAATAGCAGTAGTAGTAGTAATAGTAGTAGTAATAGTAATAGCAGTAGTAGTAATAGTAGTAGTAATAGTAGTAGTAGTAGTAGTAGTAGTAGTAGTAGTAATAATAGTAGTAGTAGTAGTAATAGTAGTAGTATTAACAATAGTAGTAGTAGTAATAATAGTAGTAGAAATAGTAATAGTAGTAGTAGTAAAAGTAGTAGTATTAATAGTAGTAGCAGTAGTAATAGTAGTAGCAGTAGTAGTAATAGTAGTAGTAGTAGTAGTAAAAGTAGTAGTAGTAATAGTAGTAGTAGTAGTAATAGTAGTAGCAGTAGTAGTAATAGTAGTAGCAGTAGTAGTAATAGTAGTAGCAGTAGTAGTAATAGTAGTAGTAGTAGTAGTAGTAATAGTAGTAGTAATAGTAATAGTAATAGTAGTAGTAATATTAATAGTAGTAGTAGTTGTAGTAATAGTAAAAAGAAGTAGTAGTAATAGTAATAGTAGTAGTAATATAAGTTGTAACAGTTGTAATGTAGATGAATGGTTCATAGAACCGACAAGTTATAAATTAGACACATATGTAACCAAGTGTTGCATATGTGTCTAATTTATAACAATTGTAATAGTAATAGCAGTTGTAGTAATAGTAGCTGAAACAGTAGTAGTAGTAATAGTGGTAGTAGTAGTAATAGTTGAAACAGTAGTAGTAGTAATAGTAGTAATAATAGTAGTAGTAGTAGTAATAGTAGTAATAATAGTAGTAGTAGTAGTAATAGTAGTAGTAGTAGTAGTAGTAGTAGTAGTAGTAGTAGTAGTAGTAGTAGTAGTAGTAGTAGTAGTAGTAGTAGTAGTAGTAGTAGTAGTAGTAGTAGTAGTATAAATAGTAGTTAACTGTTAATGAATATAATGTTTGTTCCATGCTAGAAGTCTTCTCCACAGTATCACACCCCAGCACGAAGACCAGCCACACACACCCCGCAGTTCCTCTCGTTCCTCTGTGGCTCATCAGCACACTACGATGGCTCATCAGCACACCGCTACTGGGACAACATCTCGCTGTGCCTGAGCTTCAAGGTACAAGCTGATGAAGCTCTAGCAGAGGGAGGCGTCGTCCCAGTCAAAGCTTATTCTGCATCGGTTTTTTTCTTCCTAAAGTAGTGGGCGGCAGTGCGTCACAGGGCTGGGCACCGAGGTGCTTGATGAACCACTGGTGAACGCGAGGGACGAGTGTCTAGTTACGTCCGGTAGACTGCTCTTCGTGTGTGTTGAACACTGTGGTTTGTGCCTAAGTCAGCTCGAGGCAACTCACATCAGCGTTCAGGATCAAACAACTGGGAGTAAATAATAATGACAATCTCAAATACAGGACTATGAAATGCATTTGGAAAAAAAAATGATGACGTCCGATACTGACCTAATCCCTAAACTGGCCGATAAAAACTGAGCGACGTTTCGATCCGTTTAAGACCGAAACGTCAACAGGTTTTAATGTCCAATTTGTGGGTTATTTGTAAATTATTCCAGCTACGGTATTGTGACATTCTTTCCATCCATGCTGTAATACTCCTATATATTTGTATTGTCATCATTATTTAGCCTGGGTGAGCAGTGGGCCGGAGGTAAGTAGTGAGCAGGGAGACGGATGTCTGGACTCCACAGCTCCTTACCGGACTCCACAGCTCCCTTACCGACTCCCTTCACGGAACTGACGGATCCTCCTCCACCCTAAAAGCAGAACAGCCGAACCTCCCGACGGACCACCCGACTCACAAGGACCTCGCAGTAACACTAAACACCCTCAAAACAGGTCCCAGAGACCCACTGAACTGCCATGGTGCTCTGGTCACATAGACAAACAAGGGGGCAGTACCAAAATATATGGCATATGTACAGCGGTTAAGGCTAGAGACAGTATGAGTCGGCACTCCTGGCACTAGCTGAAGTAATCCAGGTCCCAGATTCTTACTGTCACTGCATCTCATTTGCTAACCTTTATAAATAATTGGATATCAACTATGCAAGTCAAATTCAATTGGAGATACACAATAAGGTTAAAAATTCGATTATGTTGTTATGTTTGACTAAGATACGATACATCAGGTGAGGATCAGTATTTACAGCGATCACTGTCCTACTTCTCGTGAAAGGAAATTTGACTCACTATTATTTTTGTAATAAATGCGGTGAATAAATGAAATAAACGAAATTTCCTTAAATTGGTTGACAGTTGCTGAAGAATCTGGGGCCATGTTGATGGAGGTGTGTGACTGTTGATGGTGGTGTGCGACTGTTGATGGTGGTGTGTGACTGTTAATGGAGGTGTGTGACTGTTGATGGTGGTGTGTGACTGTTGATGGTTGTGTGTGACTTTTGATGGTTGTGTGTGACTGTTGATGGTTGTGTGTGACTTTTGATGGTGGTGTGTGACTGTTGATGGTGGTGTGTGACTGTTAATGGAGGTGTGTGACTGTTGATGGTGGTGTGTGACTGTTGATAGTGGTGTGTGACTGTTGATGGTGGTGTGTGACTGTTGATGGTGGTGTGTGACTGTTGATGGTGGTGTGTGACTGTTGATGGTGGTGTGTGACTGTTGATGGTGTGTGTGACTGTTGATGGTGTGTGTGACTGTTGATGGTTGTGTGTGACTTTTGATGGTGGTGTGTGACTGGTGGTGGTTATTTGTGACTGGTGGTGGTTATGTGTGACTGGTGGTGGTTATGTGCGACTGGTGGTGGCTATGTGTGACTGGTGGTGGTTGTGTGTGACTGGTGGTGGTTATGTGTGACTGGTGGTGGTTATGTGTGACTGGTGGTGGTGGTGGTGGTGTGTGACTGGTGGTGGTTATGTGTGACTGTTGGTAGTTGTGTGTAACTGGTGGTGGTGGTTATGTGTGACTGTATATAGTAGCAGTTTCTGACTGGTGGTGGTAGTTGTGGTGGTGGCAGTTGTGGTGGTGGTAGTGGTGGTGGTGGTGATGCTCTCCTTCTCTTCCGTAACTAGATTTCTTGTCAGAATTATTCCTTGCCTCAGTCTCCAGCAGGGTAAAGACAACACAGTGACCTTGCCTGCCTTGGCTTCCACTTTGGAAAGTGTTGACCTCTGTCACCCTCCCACTATGATACTATCCCACCTACAGTGTATACACTTAAAGCATCTTTATTGGACATAATGGGCGAAACTTGAATCAGCTGTATGTTTCTTTAAAAATTATATTTTTAATACTTGAGAAAGAAGCCGTGGATTCCTTGCTTGTTTTTAGTTAATATTGTCTTTCCCCTTGGATTCAGGCACAGTTAAAAATTATATTGATTTGTTAGGTTTGAAGCCTGTCAACTGCACGTGGGTCATTAAGGTAGCATTCCTGGTGTCCACCACCAGTCAAAAACACTTCACTTCCTGTATTTGGAATGAAAGTAAACTCTTAGTGTATAAATACGCTAAGAAAAAAACACATCTCGATGTATATTCTGTCAATATTTTTTTTTTTTTTTTAGTCTGACACATTTTTTTTATATATCTTACTCTGTACGTTTATGAATTTCATTCTCAGAGTCCGGGAAAGATTTTTCATTGAGGCCGACGCATTGAATTTCACTTGTGCTGTGTGATACATACGACTTATTATTAAGAACCAAATGTTATGTAGATCAGATGGTTTAATTATACTTGCCATTTATTATATTTTATTCTTTAATGAATTTTTTTCATGTGTGTTGTTAGTTTTTAAGCAGCATTAAGAATAGTACGTAGCGACGGCCAGAAGTGTGTTAACACATAGCACGTGTTAACACATAGCACGTGTTAACACATAGCACGTGTTAACACATAGCACGTGTTAACACATATCACGTGTTAACACATAACACGTGTTAACACATAGCACGTGTTAACACATAGCACGTGTTAACACATAGCACGTGTTAACACATAGCACGTGTTAACACATAGCACGTGTTAACACATAGCACGTGTTAACACATAGCACGTGTTAACACATAGCACGTGTTAACACATATCACCCGACTGGTCGTCCAGCGTGAGTGACTTTACTAACTGCAGATTACTGTTGCAGGTCTTGAAGACGCCACCAGTTCTCCCTCCCGCTATGCCCCCACAGGTCGTCCCCAGTATCAACAGCCCCAACAACAGCCCTTCCCCCAGCCCCGACAACAGCCCTTTCCCCAGCCACAACCCACACTTTCCCCGTCCTTCCAGAGTGCAGGTTTCGGCAACAACGCATTCAATAGTTTTAGCTCCTCTTCGTCCTCTTCCTCTGAGAGCAGTAATTCCAGCAGCTCCAGCGAAGCCAGTTACAGTAGCTTTAACGTGAAAAACGGCTTATTTGAACAGCCCTCCCCTACCCCTGCTGCCCTCTCTCGCTCCAACCCTCCCCCAAATTACCCCACTCCTTCTGCCATCACCTCCGACAACCTGTACAAGTCTGCGCAGGAGGAGTGGACGGCTCAGTACCTGCAGAACCTCACCCAGCAACTCTACAGCTCCTTCTCCAACTCGTCAAGCTCAAGCAACGACTACAGTTATGGCGCCGCAGTGGATAACAACTTCGTCAACTTCCCCTTCGTCTTGGTCCCCATCAACACCTTCTTGGACCTCCAGAAGTCTGGCGCAATCTCCGACGACGTGCAGAGTTACGGAGCCTTCGTGCAGCCGCAGCAAGCGCAGCAGCAAATTTCTCAGTACCTGAAACAGCAGCAGCAGCAGCAGCAGCAGCAGCAGCAGCAGCAGCAAACTCAACAACAGTATCAAAAATTTGAGCATAAACAGGAACAACAGTATCAGCAACAGCAATATCAGCAAGAGAAGCAGCAATATCAACAGCAACAATATCAGCAACAACAAGACCAACAATATCAGCAACCACAACAACAATATCAACAGCCACAACAACAATATCAACAGCCACAGCAACAATATCAACAACCACAGCAGCAGTATCAACAACCACAGCAACAATATCAACAACAACAGTCACAGCAACAATATCAACAACCACAGCAACAATATCAACAGCCACAGTATCAACAGCCACAGCAACAATATCAACAACCGCAGCAACAATATATCAGCCAGTCAACAAAACATGCAGCCTCCAGCGCGTTCAACTCATCCAAAAGTTCTTCCCAACAAACTGCATTTAACATACAAGGCAACAACATAAATAAATACCAAAGCGGTGGTCAGGGACGTCATGGAGGCCAACTGGCCTCACAACAACTGTACCAGAGCCAACAGGCGTCCCAGTCTGCCCAAAAAAGCAGCAGCAGCAGCAGCGAATCCAGTTTCTCCTCCTTTGGTAATGCAGCTGGTTCAGCGCCTAGCTCTTCCTATAACTACAATCCCCCTGAAAGTCAGAATGGGGTTCCTACCATGAGCTATGGGCCACCACCAACTGTCGTTCAGCCTAGACCAACTAAACCTAGACCTACTCATTCTAGATATACACCACCTAGGCCTCAACCCACTCCCATCCCATCTAGTCCTCAACCAATTTCGTATAATCGACCACTGCCAAACGCAGGCGGCTCTGTGGCCTACGCCTCCTATAACTCGCAGTCGGCAGAGCAGTCGAAGGCCGCCCAACAAAAAGAGTTTGCCTCTAGCAGCGCCAGCTACAACAATGGTGGAGCCTCACTCAACTTCCAATCCTCCTCGTCAAAGAACGCTAATGAAGCAAAGAAGTCTCACGCCTCATCCTCATCTAAATTCCTAGTAAACAGCGGAGGAGACAGAGGCTCAGCTCAGCATTTTGTATCAAGCTCTAAGGCCTCAGCATCAAAGGCCTCTTCAGCATCGTCCTCACAAAAATCTTTCAGCAGTTTCAGTGGCGCCAGTGGTTTTGGCTCTGGTGGTCTCAACTTCGCACAGGGAGGATACCCTCAGACTGCGTCGCCATCCACCGCCTCGGCCGCCTATCCGTCTCCAACTCCCTCCTACGCTGTGGGTCCAGAGTCTGATTCCTTCTCGCCGCCCACAGCAGAACCCACCGCCAACATGGAGGGCTGGATCCCTCTGAATAGTAACTATCAGCCAGTGTCTCCCCCCACTTCCCAGTACACACCTCAGCCGTCGTACCAGGGAAACAACCTCAGCAATTTTGGTAAGAACGCCGCCTTCTCATTCTCATCCAGCCAGAGTTCTAAGGAGGAGAGTAGTTCCCAGCAAAGCAATCAGTTCAGCACATCGTCCTTCAGTGGGTCTGCACCACAGCAGAGCTACAACTCTGCTGGCGGTGTTCAGTACTAAGCCAGTGCTGAGAGCAAACAGTAGCAGCAAAACCAACCGACTTGAACTGCTCACTACCCTTGAGCATGTACGGTGCTCATGATGCTCACGTAACAGTTTAAGGTTTTTCACTCTTTCATGCACACCGGTTTTTGGATCATGAAATATACTATTACAGAGATAATTAATATATTTTATCGATTTATATATGTATCACATATCAGTTATTTTGCACATATAATTTGCAAATAATAAATATACTAGTTATATATATATATATATATATATATATATATATATATATATATATATATATATATATATATATATATATATATATATGTAGCTTTACATTGTAAAAGTTATCGGGCCTAGTTAAACGCTGGGAGTAACTAGCAGCAATCAAAAACTCTATGGTTTCCCAGGGTCTTTCTATGGATCCCAGGGTCGTTCTATGGATCCCAGGGTCTTTCTATGGATCCCAGGGTCGTTCTATGGATCCCAGGGTCGTTCTATTTATTGCTAAACCTGGGATCATCTTCAAACATAAGTACACACACACAACTGCTCAATAAAACTTCCCTGGTACACCGCTTGTATATATACACACTGCTTGAAGAATCATGTATTTTATTGTTAGCTTCAGTGTCATCGTTGAAATGTGATGTGTTGAGCCATTAGAGAATGTAGTGTCAGTGCACTGTGGTAAATGTGTGTGCAGCTGCCACTACGGGTGTAGGTAGAACTGTGTAGTGTTGCAGCTGCCACTACGGGTGTAGGTAGAACTGTGTAGTGTTGCAGCTGCTATTGCGGGTGTAGGAAGTACTGTGTAGTGTTGCAGCTGCCACTGCGGGTGTAAGTGTTGCAGCTGCCACTGCAGGTTTGTGTCCTAGTCAACTTAACTGTTTAGTCAGTAATTTCTCATTCTTTTAGAGAAGAAACGTGTAGCACTGTAAGGGGGAAAAGAAACCTGTTCATAAGTTCTTTAAGAGATTCAAACTCAGAAGTTTGACAATGTGAACAATACGTTATAAAGACTGAACAAACATGTTATCCATTACTTCAGTATTATTAGTTGGTATATCTTTTATCTTTATTATTATCGATTATATTATCAATTGTAAGAATATTTTTGTAAGTAAACGCTTGTAATACACGATGGTCTGCGTTTGATTATATCCCGGCAAGTTCCTCTACCCTTCTCAACTCATCACAAAAAATACTTAAATATTGAACTTGACTTACATGTTGAACTTGACTTACATATTGAACTTGACTTAAACGATGAACTTGATTTAAATAAGATGATGGGCCATTAAACTTTATAATCTTTCTTCGATATTTTTTTTATATTTCAATATACGTCATTGTCCTAATACCAGTCTTCCTACCTAATACCAGTCTTCCTACCTAATACCAGTCTTCCTACCTAATACCAGTCTTCCTACCTAATACCAGTCTTCCTACCTAATACCAGTCGTCCTACCTAATACCAGTCTTCCTACCTAATACCAGTCTTCCTACCTAATACCAGTCTTCCTACCTAATACCAGTCTTCCTACCTAATACCAGTCTTCCTACCTAATACCAGTCTTCCTACCTAATACCAGTCTTCCTACCTAATACCAGTCTTCCTACCTAATACCAGTCTTCCTACCTAATACGTCTTCTCAATACCAGTCTTCCTACCTAATACCAGTCTTCACTATACCAGTCTTCTACCTAATACCAGTCGTCCTACCTAATACCAGTCTTCCTACCTAATACCAGTCTTCCTACCTAATACCAGTCTTCCTACCTAATACCAGTCGTCCTAACTAATACCAGTCGTCCTAACTAATACCAGTCGTCCTACCTAATACCAGTCGTCCTACCTAATACCAGTCTTCCTACCTAATACCAGTCTTCCTACCTAATACCAGTCTTCCTACCTAATACCAGTCTTCCTACCTAATACCAGTCTTAATACCTAATACCAGCTTCCCTAATACCAGTCGTCCTACCTAATACAGTCGTCCTACCTAATACCAGTCGTCCTACCTATACAGTCGTCCTACCTAATACCAGTCTTCCTACCTAATACCAGTTTCCACCTAATACCAGTCTTCCTACCTAATACCAGTTTTCACCAATACCAGTCTTCCCTATACCAGTCTTCCTACCTAATACCAGTCTTCCACATACCAGTCTTAATACCTAATACAGTCTTCCTACCTATACCAGTCTTCCACCAAATACCAGTCTCCTACCTAATACCAGTCTTCCTACCTAATACCAGTCGTCCTACCTAATACCAGTCTTCCTACCTAATACCAGTTTTCCTACCTAATACCAGTCTTCCTCCCTAATACCAGTCGTCCTACCTAATACCAGTCTTCCTACCTAATACCAGTTGTCCTACCTAATACCAGTCTTCCTACCTAATACCAGTCTTCCTACCTAATACCAGTCTTCCTACCTAATACCAGTCTTCCTACCTAATACCAGTCTTCCTACCTAATACCAGTCTTCCTACCTAATCGTTATCAATCCTTTCGTCATCTAAGGTCTTACGTATCCAGTCCTACAATTACTCAACCTCAGGGAAGCTTAGTTTACCATTAAAAATTTCCCTGTGATCTCCCATATTTTTAAAACTAAGTTACATCATTGATGGAGTCAATTTATATAATGTCTCGTGAAGATTAAGATCCAATTAATAAAATGTCTAACGTAAGAAGAGGAACTGATCATCTCTTTGTGACTAAGAGATTGTTTATTCACCTCATCATTCAACACAATGTCGGCTTTCTCACATTTAGATTTTATTGGCGGCACTTGCTAGTCCTTCACATCTATATGCCGGTCCTCCAGGTAGTGAATTAAACTGACCGACAGTATATAAATCACTTTCATTCCTGACATGGAGCACCTGAGGTGCTGTAAACTCCCTGTGTTGTATTGTTGGAGGCGCTGTAGATCTCCGATCAGCCGGAGGTCACAATTATTTCGGATGATCACAGATTCGATCGATGTCAACAGATTACTTCGTTCCTCGTTGTTGTTGGTTCTGATGACGCGTAGACAACTTTCCCCTGCGGACAAGAGGCAGGCGGACTGGTGCTCAGTGTCCATCAGAAAAGATGTTCTGTCTAGAGATATCGAAAGGATTTGCATATATAAAATTGACAAATAAGGACATACGCATCTCATTAACCATCTGAGTCTTCGTCTGTGTAAGATACACCAATGCTGAAAGTTTAACCCCAGTCTGCATAGTTTTTATAATGTTATCAGACGGAAATATTGGAGGAAGAAGGAAAACTGTAAACAATACTTAGTAGATGGATCTATAACTTCCTAACAAATAGAACACAAGTTGGTAGATGGATCTATAACTTCCTAACAAATAGAACAAAAGTTGGTAGATGGATCTATAACTTCCTAACAAATAGAACACAAGTTGGTAGATGGATCTATAACTTCCTAACAAATAGAACAAAAGTTGGTAGATGGATCTATAACTTCCTAACAAATAGAACACAAGTTGGTAGATGGATCTATAACTTCCTAACAAACAGAACACAAGTTGGCAGATGGATCTATAACTTCCTAACAAATAGAACACAAGTTGGTAGATGGATCTATAACTTCCTAACAAACAGAACACAAGTTGGCAGATGGATCTATAACTTCCTAACAAATAGAACACAAGTTGGTAGATGGATCTATAACTTCCTAACAAATAGAACACAAGTTGGTAGATGGATCTATAACTTCCTAACAAATAGAACACAAGTTGATAGATGGATCTATAACTTCCTAATAAATAGAACACAAGTTGGTAGATGGATCTATAACTTCCTAACAAATAGAACACAAGTTGGTAGATGGATCTATAACTTCTTAACAAATAGAACACAAGTTGGTAGATGGATCTATAACTTCCTAACAAATAGAACACAAGTTGGTAGATGGATCTATAACTTTATAACAAACAGAACATAAAGAGTAATGGTAAACAGAGTAAAGTCAGAGTCGGTTACAGTGAAAAGCTGTTTCACAAGGTACTGTACTCACCCCATCCTGTTCCTTATCCTCATATCTGACATGGACAGAGATGTAAGCCACAGCACCGTGTCTTCATTTGCGGATGACACACGAATTTGCATGAGAGTGTCATCCATCGAAGACACTGCAAGACTCCAAGCAGACATCAACCAATCTTTAAATGGGCTGCAGAAAACAATATGAAGTTCAATGTAGAGAAATTTCAATTACTCCTATATGGAAAGCTCGAGGAAATTTAAACTGCATTGGAGTATAAAACAAATTCCAATCACACAACAGAGCGAAAAACTATATATCTACCACATCTGCTAGGAAAATGATAGGATGTATAATGAGAACCTTCAAAACTATGGACGCCAAGCCCACGATGATTCTCTTCAAATCGCCTCTCTCTATGCTGGAATATTGCTGTACACTAACTGCCCCCTTCAAGGCAGGAGAATTTGCAGATCTGGAGAATGTACAGAGAAATTTCACGGCATGCATAAGTACGATAAAGCACCTATATTACTGGGAACGGTTGAGGTTCCTTGACTTGTATTCCCTGGAACACAGGCAAAAAAGATACATGATAATATACACTTGGAAAATCCTAGAGGGATTAGTACCAAGCTTGCACACGAAAATCACTCCCTATGAAACCAAAATACTCGGCAAGAGATGCAGCATTTCCCCAATGAAAAGCAGGGGCGTCACCAGTACACTGAGAGACAACACAATAAGTGTCAGGGGCCCAAGACTATTCAACTGCTTCCCAGCATACATAAGGGGGATTACCAATAGACCCCTGGCTGTCTTCAAGAAGGCACTGAACAGATACCTAAAATCAGTACCTGATCAGCCAGGCTGTGGTTCGTACGTCGGTATACGTGCGGCCAACAAGTAAACTTCTAAGATTTAAAAATCGCTATAAAACTGCGAGTTTCAATTTTATATGTTTTATTTCATCTTATATTGTATCTAACAATTTCTACAATCATGGAAGATTATTTTTATTTATTTTGTTTTTAAAAGCACTGGCATTGTATACCTACTGAGACTTACCATACGAGAACATGCCTGGGCTTAACCAAGAATTATGCAGAGTTGTACCTACGGAGTCCAACAACGATCCAGAGTTTCCTTTAAGTAAGATACAGCACTGTTGGAGGTTTGAAGCCGATTGGATGACGCATTCACAAATTATCACAAAAACAAATATTTAATTTTCTATTGATTTTTTCAACGAAATTGTCAAATTGACTCCTTTCCTCTCAACATCAATTCAATTTAATTTTTAAATAAGATTCGTCCAGTTACTGCACGGAATCCAATTTTGTTTAACAAAATGAGCAAATTAAAGCTTACACAGCTCACTAACAATGAAACTTTCCTGGCTCAATCTGAAAGATAGAGAGTTGCCTTCTGAATGTCACATACAAGGCTATAAATTATTCCACACTGATAGGGTCAACAGGAAGGGTGGTGGAGTAGCGATGTATGTCAGAGACAATCTAAATTGTTGTGTTAGACAAGATATAAAATTAGAAGCGTCAGCCACTGAATCTGTTTGGTTACAGCTTCTTGAGGGCCGTGTAAAACTTATCTTGGGTGTGATTTACAGGCCCCCAATCTTGATAGGGAGTGCAGTAAACTTCTATGGGATGAAATTCGTAAGGCATCTACACATGAAAATGTTGTGCTAATG